>JAEQML010063335.1:0-23246 GCA_016904865.1 Pissodes strobi
GCTCTCCTACACGCTAAGTAAGGCGTGTCGTCACCGATAAAAAACACGTGACAATATAAAGTATTTGGGTATGTACTTTGATAGATTCTTGAAATGGGATGCACATGTTGACTACATTAGCAAAAAAAATAGAAAATTAGTCTACAAATTCTCTCAACTGAGACAGGTTCTAACTTTCAAATTGACAAGCACGATGTATTTTTCATTGGCTGAATCAATCCTAAACTATGGTATATTGTGCTGGGGTCAGCATGTGAATCCTTTCTATTGCCATTAAAAATAGCTCAAAAATATATGTATTGTCACGACTAACAACCATCCGAACGTTTTTGTGCTACCCTATAGAACTAGCCGCCGCGCCGCGCCGTGCCCCTCGCTTCTCTGTCCGTATGAATCATCGCCCGGCCGGCCGCGAAGAAGTTTCACGATCGCTGGACTGGAATTATCTCGATGGCCTCGTCGAGACCATATAGAGTGGCCTCGGAATACTTCCCGAATATTCGGGATAGACTTGAGATTATATATAAGCAGACCTAAGGCGAATGTTAGTTAGTTCAGTTCAGTAAATCATTGAGTGTTGAATAGATATTAGTGGTAAAGTTATAAGAGTGTAAAATTGTATACAGTGGTAGTGAATAAAGAGATTATTAGTTGAAAATAGCAAAGTTGTAATTCTGTTAAGAACCCACGGGAAAAACGTAACAGTATATTAAAGGTTCTGTTATTTAAGCCTAAAATCCAATTACTCCAACTGAGTTTCTAAACTTAAGACAACTGTACTGAGTTAGAATTAGAATTATTCAATTTTCTTTAAAGTTTAGGATTTTTCAGGAAGTGGTTGACCATTCGATGCGGACCAGGGCCGTAACCGAATCAAGATTCTGTACGTTTCTGCAGGGTTTCTCTTCTACTCAGAGAAATATTTTACTTTTACGGAACCCAGATTTTTAAATCTGCTACCGCTCTCCATAAGAAATAAGCAAGATATTACAAAATTAACTAAAAACGAAATTAGACACTGGGTAAAAACAAACTATATAAAACCTGGTTCCCTGCGAAGATGATTGTCTATACCTGTATTGAAACCTGTATATCTGTGTGAATGCGTAGCCATAACATGTAGTGCATTTATTTAATTTTTTTTAATTTATTTAATTCAATTTTAATTTTAATTTTGACTGAGAATTGTATTGGTGCATAGTTAAGAAGGTCTGAATGTTAGCCGAGGATATACACAAATTTTAAAATTCATCGTGTCCTTGACTAGCTTTTATTACAATTGTTAATGTAAATGTAACTGTAACTTGTTTGAATAAATCTTTGACATCTCTGAAAGGTATCAAAGTATAGTGTAGGTGATTATGTACGGATAAGTAAGCAGCGAGAAGTATTTTCTAAAGATTACATATTGAATTGATCAAATGAAGTATTTAAACTATAAATCTTACAACATATTTGCTTAAAGATTAAAAACATAGAAATGGAAGGATGGTTCTATGGAGAAGAGTTGCAGAAAGTTAAAACATCCAGATGTCTATTTGGTAGGGAAAGAATTAAGAAAAAAAGGTATATGTTAAATGGCTTGGATTGGATAAATCACACAATTCGTGTATTCTTAAATAATTTAATTGTAAATTGCACCAATTTTAATTAAACTTTATATTTTTAATTAAATAAAAACAAATATTAGTTAATAAATATTTTTCTAAAAATTGATTTGCTGATTTTCAAAATCTCCAGAAAATTGCCTTCCGCAAGGATTTTTTAACTAAACATAAGAATATTTTTACACGCCCAATTTTTTTAATGACCGTTATTTGGCTTGGTAATTAAACAATTGTTGTAAGTACAATGGCCCATTTAGAGCTCTGCCAATAAAGAATAGCAAAATATACTTCTTTCGGATATCCAGCCTCGGATTACGATTGGGCCGTTAAAAACTCATAGTTTAGCAATGTGGCAATTGATGATAACATTCAAAAATGCAAACACTAATACAAAGGCGAAGTAAATAAACGGAATTGTAAATAGCTCTTGCTGCTTATTTTATATTGATTATTTATTCCAGGAACTAGCCACCCAACTAATAATATTGCATAATTTATACCATAATACTGCTCGGACTCAGTATCGGTCGTTAAATCTTTTAAATGCGACCTCTCTAAATCGTCCCCTTGTCACTGGAAAGCGGGTTAACATGGAGACCTCGGGTTTGAGCTGAAATTCCCCCCTGTTCTCTAACTCAATATAGGGCTGGCTTTGATATAACAGTATAATTTAGTATAATTGAAGACACGAGTTGCTCAAGGGTCCAAGAACCGAAATTACTTTGGAGAAAGTTGTATTAAGTTCTCGATTCGACGGTTTTTTTTATAAATGACGTGCTAACAGGAACTTGTCTTTAGTAGTTGATATTTTACGTTGGGACTTGTGGCGAATAAATACGTTGAAAAATAAAAGGTACTATTCTTATCAAAATTTAAAAATAATAATACCTACATAGGCTATTTACCCACTAAACATTTTTTATATACACATGATGAAGCTTTTAAGCTATATATACCCTGTTATTTCCTGGGACCTGCAGCGTGACCCTATCCAGAACGAACCTTTTGATAGCATCGATTCTAGTAATTTTTGTACTATTTTTCCGACTTTAATTTGAATAAAAGTTTAATGAAATATGTTGCAATTAAATAAGCAGTTTAACCTTCAAAGTAATTTAAAAGGTTTTGTTCACTGAACCGTACAGACTGCGCTTACAAAGTTCATAAGCAGCTTTACTCGCTAAAGGCTTTTAAAATTAAAATGACTTTAGGTCAAAGAATTAATAATGTTTTTATCGCAGGCAAAAATCACGTACTTTAAAAGAATGGAGAATTTTTAAATTGTAGCTCAGTGCTTTTATATTCATCATTTTGTCTCAACTGGAAATTAGCCAACTCGAGCTTGCATATGCAAGCTGCTCAACACAACTACTCATTATTTTATCGCATTCATGAAGCAAAGTGAAGTAATTATAGTAATCCTGTCAAAAATATGTTTATATAAGTGGCAGTGTCAAGAACAATAAAAACATATTGATACATTAGTTTAAAATAATACAATAAATCAACCTACAAGAACACAATGAAAAACGCAAAATACAATTAAAAAAATCACATTACAACATATTTGCTTCAAGATAAAAAACATAGAAATGCTTCACACATCTCTTCTAAAGCAAAGAAAGCTGGTTAAAATGTGTGAACTACTAAAATACATAAACCTACTAAGTAAATATCACCCTGTCCTAAGTTTGAACTTGAACTTGAAAAGAGTTATATAAATATTCACAGTTAATTATAAACAACTAGATCGTTCGACGGGAGCGATTTTAATCCTTAATGATGTAGCCATCAGCATTTTGTAAAATATAAATACGCAGGCAAACGCCAAATTCATCAGGCTTTCGAGTCTTTCTCAACACCACTCAATTAGCTGGGTACAGCACACAGGGGCGTACACTTCAAGTTGTTCTATCCCACAACCTAAATATCTGTGAACACCTGTACATAGGTACAGGGTGATCAGCTCCTCACCTAACCTGGATGTACATGTACATAGGCACCCGGGGGATTCTAAAAAATATTGAGAGTCGAATCTACAAGTAAAGTATCAACATTTCCAGTAAGTGGATTTTTAAAAGTAGTGCAAGTGCCTTAGAACTGTGACAAACTTAAATTAAACTATTCCGTCAATGAGAGACGCCAAAGACTTACCATATAAATATTAAAACAAATACATAAATAAAATACAACCCAGCTCGCATAGACTTTATTAATAAAACAGTGACCAAGGGCCTAGAAACACTTTGAACTAAGCCTCCATCGGGAAGACATGCATTTAGTATTAATTGTGTATATTGTAAACTCTTAATTATTCATCTATGAACAAAGCACGCATTTATTATTGCTCAGGTACAGTCTAACCATTGTTAAGTTTGTTGGTAAATAAACTTGTTATTGTTTTTATCAACGTGTCTCCTATATTATTTCTTCTCAACCTGACGGAGAGCGATTCCGAATCTGAGCTACTTTCCTGCACGCGAGTAAAAATCAATTCGTTACAATATGTTTGAACTAGATTAAAGCATCAGATAACATACTTTTCAATACAAATGTACCCGAGAACAGCTTGGAGGAAAGGGAACCGACATGATGGGACTAGGTTAGTTTAATCCTTAATCCAACAGATTAGGGATTGTCAGTTACATCAACTGAGTTACTCAAGGTAAAATACATTCTTTCAGTCTTACTGGCGTTCAGGTTCAATCCAAAGCCTATCATTTAACGAAAAGAGCCACATATCGGCATCAGCAAACTGTATGAAGTAAAACGGACAGAGGACCCAGTACTGACTCCTTTGATACATCATGGTTAAGTGGTCTTAATACTCAACAAGCTGGCGACGATTCCGTATTTACAACTGCAGTAGCTCAAGACTGGTTGTAAAGTTATAAAACTTTTTCAATAAAAAGTCCCGAAGAGACACAATCAAGGGCCTTTGACAGACTGTAGAACAAAGACGCCGAATGAGGACTCTCATTGAAAGCATATGATATTAATCTATTAATAGCTATAACTGTAGACGTACCACTCCCAAAAACACTGTGCTTCAAAATGACGAAAACTTCTATATTTTAGAGCCTTTTCAAAGACCTTCGCAAGGAGAGGAGCTTCTTGAGTCATTCATTGGTTTACCTCTGATAATGATCGGAACCATTGGGATGCCTTGAAAACAGATGGAAAAAGGGTCTCTATTATTCGAGGTTTTTAAGTCAAATATAGGATATGTTTCTTAAATCTAGTTCCACCGAGTCAAGAAGTTCAAATAGTAATCGCTAGAATAAGTAGTCAGAAGCTAATTAGCAATATTTACAAAGTATGAGTTAAATTCATCTGGCTGCTAGTCACAACCGCTTTGATTCCCTTTACAAGGTCCAAGCTTCTTACTAATTTTCCAAAAAGCCTCAATTACATTATTTGAATTATTTATACAATCGCCCTGTGCCTTACTTTAAGTTTTTCTTATGCTCTTACGATATTACACCTAAATATGCGGACCCACTTTCTCAACTAGGCTCGTGTTAAATGTCAATATAGATAGTGTTTTCCTCTTATCCCTTAAAGTATTATAAAACCATTTAATGTCTGGACCAACCTTTTCAGGAAAATATCAACAAACAACGGATTGCTCAACAAACTCCCAACGTATCTCTGCAGCTGGCTTGCCAGTTTCCTTAAGAACTGATCTCTGAACGTTGCAGTTGATGGACACATCTCAGACACATTCACCATTAATGCGGGAGTGCCTCAGGGAGCAACATTTTCATCAACTCTGTTCCTCATCTATATTAATGACCTGCTTACGGAAATCAATAACCCTGTTTACAGTTTTGCAGATGACAGTACCGTTGTCTCCCAATTTATATCAGAAAAACCTTTACCAGCTACTGAGTCTCATCACCGCAGACAGGAGCAGATTCCAAAAATTAATCAAGATCTGGAGAAAGTTCAAACTTGGGCGACAGGAATTTGGTCTAGTTCAATGCAGCAAAACAAAAACCCAAGCAGCCACGTTTACCAAGGGATCCAATGCGGCGGGCCCTGACAGTATTATGGCAGAATCGACCATTCCTCGTCAATCGGACTACTGGGTTCACAGCAATATGTCCTGGCATGACCAAGTTGCAATCAGCAAAATCAGCCTAGCCGAGGTTTGGTGCATTTCGCAACAAAAATATTAAAACACCGCAGCAGCGGCTTTTGCTCAACAACGCGCAAATAAGACCATGCTTAGAATATTACTCACACATCTGGGGTGCCGCACCTAAGTTCGATTCCATTCAGAAGAAAGCTGTGTGTTTCGTCAGCGACGCAGAGTCGGTCCGACAACTGGATGTGTGGCCGAGATCTCCCCGTCCTACAGATATTTTCACAGCAGATGTTTCCAGGGTTTGGCCTGCATCATCCCGCCTCTTGCGACGCCAGTCAGGCAGAAACAACAGACGGCAAGAGCGCATCCGTTCGTCGCACAACTGGAAACACCTAGAGCGTCCCTTTATCTGGCGCATTGCGTCACTGTGGAATTCACTCCCAGGGCATTCATAGAATCTCCGTATAGTGTGTGTGACACTGCCATAAAAACATCTAACATACTATACTAACACCCATCATATCCCACTTATAAAATCATGCAGTTCATGCAGATCATGTTGTGTTATAGACCTACAAATAGTTCTCATTCTCATATCCACACCAGATGATTCTCACCTCAAGATCATCAGAAATAGATTAGTTACACGTGCCTGACAGATACTCCCCGTCAGTTAGAGTAGTTAGTTTGTTGTTATGATATGACTAGCCCCTAGTGATAGTGGTAATGGTACATCTCAAGCCGTATGAGGATCAAGTCGACAAATATAATGATATTAGAGTCATGGAGTCAGACGTGTTAAATTATATGTTAAAAGTCATCATGGCCATTAACCTTCCTTCATGGGTCTTATCTTCAATACTACCAACAATAGTTAAACCAAGGTTCCCTGAGACAATGGCAATTACCTCGCAATATACCTTCACAAACAAAGAACTAATTCCGCTACAGTTCCGAAAATTTTTTCTCCTTCCATGCGGAGGAACCTGTTGACCGAAACTATCGGCAGGAATATAATTTGTGATCCAGTTCATCCTGCTACAGGCAGTGTTCCGTAACTGATATAACATTAGCAGTATTATCCTAACTGATTGTGCAAATACTCAACATTGAAATGACTGACCGACTGACCTCAAAGTCAATATCAAGAAGCACAGTTCTTAGAAGGTTTAGATCATTCATCATCCGTCAAAATGCAGTGGCGCCATTATATAAATACCCACCCCTACTGTCCGATATTTGAGCTAGGGCCTAATTTGGACGCTTTCACGACAGTTCGTACAAATTTACGCCCCCTTTAGTGATCAATTTTGAATATAAGTTTGAATTGTATTCACTGCCAGTTTCTCTAATTCTGGAGTGAAGGAATTGCACATAGAAAAATTAGAAAACACTATGTTCTCGTTTATTATGTTGATATCTGCATAATCACAAATGGTTACTGCATCTATCCAGTTTGGATCGTTAGTGGCGGTGCAACCTGTCCCACTTGATAATTCTTGGAAAAAAAGGAACCGATTAACGCATGTTCCAGCTTGCCAGAAATTATAGAATCGGAAGGCACTTTCCAGATAAGAAGGTGCCCCTACTTTGAACCAGGCCACTCTAGAACTGGCATATTTACGAGGAATTAACTCACATAATTAGGCTACCTTCAGGCAATAACTAATATCTTCGATTTTCGTGCCCCTATGTAGATTTGACAAATAAAGCCAAGCATATCTTTTAATCGGCTTAAGCTCGGCTTTACCCCCGCTTATGTTGCTATTTTATTTGCCTGTGTAATTTTCCTTTTTGTTTGGCAGCATTTTTCGACCCTTAGAGCTTCCAAACACCTCCCACTACCATCAGCAAGAGAAACTACCCTTTGGCAAGCACTAGGTTTGTTGATATTTATGGCGTTTTTTTATTCTCAATCAACATTGCTTAAAGCGCCTGCATAAGGCTTTCCAACTTCAACTAGCTCCGAATCGACCAGTCCATTAGGATAAAAACGATGACATTTTTAGTTTTTAGAACTTTCGCCTCTTTGATTAGGCAATCTTGTCTTGTAACGTAACTTAAAGGCGAAACATGGCTTAGCGCACTTGAAGGCCTAGAGTATTGGCTCTCAAATGATGGTCTCTTGGGATTAAATACATATTACATGAAAGGGCGATCGCTATTTCAGGTAATACTTTGGACTAGCTGTTTTGAACTTTGTAAGGGAAACAAATATAAGTTTTTCTGACTCAAAATAAAGGAATAAATAATATATTGAACATTAATGATATCAAAAGAAATATACTGTCACGACTTTGCGCCCATTGTGTCAGTATTCATCTCAAATCTTACCTTTGTTATGCTAGATATTGGTTGTTCCATTTGCTGGATGCCGGAAGGTTATGTAGCTTAGGTAGCTTCATTCAGAAGAGAAGAGATTACAAAGAAGATACTTCGATAAAAATAACAACAACTCTATTGACAGAGACTTAATAAATTTGCAATCTACCTGATAATTATAATGCCCATGTATTTCATTGGACGAATGTCTTGGTCACTGTTTATGAGAAAGATTTGTGTTAGTTTGAGTTAACGACTTGATTACACTCAGAGTTTAATTCACTTTAACTGCTTGAAAATAAACCCATCGAAAACAACCATAGTACCCTTCTCTGGGAAGAGAGAACTCCCTGGAATGAATGGACCGAATACATAGGATCAACATTACATCGGCATCGGAAGTCAGATATCTAGGCATAACGCTGGATTGCAAACTCAAATGGAATAAACGCATTGAAGGAGTTGTAACTAAGGCTACGAGGGCCCTTATAGTGTGCCGAAGCCTTGCAGGAAAAACTTGGAGATGTAAACCAGAAATCCTGCGATGGAGGTACGCAATGATAGTAACACTCACCCTGCTTTACACGTCGTTCGTTTGGTTTAAGGAAACGGAAAAGCAGAGCATACAATAAGGTCTCAACAAAGTACAACGCCTGGCGTGCATAAGCATAACAGACGCAATGAAAACTTGTCCAACAGCAGCAATCACAATTGTGGGCCTCGCACCTCTACACAATGTTGTAGAGGGAGCAGCTAGACAAGCAATGACTAGAATCACAAGGGAGTGGGCGAAGGGAAATGGCTTAGAAAGAGTGAGTTAACGTCCCTGACAAAGCATATACCACTTATTGGGCTCCCCAGGGATGATATTGTTAAAGAACACAATGTTGAAAAATACTTCACGATCGTGATAAGAAGTAGAGAAGAATGGAAAAAGAACATAACTTGCATTCACACATAGCAGCAAAGTACCATAAAATAGTAAACAGACAGGACAAGAACTGAACAGAGGACTGGAGTCGGAGTATTTGAGCCAGTGACCAAATTCTCCAATGCAATGGGAGGACACCCGGACATATTCCAGGCGGAAATTAACGCCATAGGAAGATGTGCGTAGTTCAACCGCCACAGAAAATATAGGAAGAAAGAGATTGTCATCTTCTCAGGCAGTCAAACATCCATCAAAGTGCTGAGCTCAACAACAATCAGTTCCAGAATGGTATGGGAATTCCTAGATAGGCTAAATGAACTAGGCAAGAATAACAAATTATCCCTTCAATAGACACCAGGACACGCTGGGATCGGAGGCAACGAAAAAGCAGACCAATTGGCAAAAGTAGGAGCACAAACTCTGTTTTTAGGACCGGAACCTTTCTGTGACATAGGTGCGTCCCTATGTCACAGAAACTAAACTAAACTAACCCAAACTAACACAGAAGGAAGAATTCAGGAAAGGAGAGCGAACCAAATGAATCAGTCTATGGGAACGCGATCCAGGGTTAAGGCAATCAAAGATATTTCTAAGGCCCCCTCACCCAGGAAGATCAAAATCCCTTATAGCACTGAATAAGAACAATCTCCGCATCCTCACCGGCTTTCTGACGGGCCATTGCCGGTAAGAAGGCACTTGGACCGTATACAAATTGAAAACGAGGACATTTGCCGGTTCTGTGAGGAGGGGACGAAACCCCGGAACATCTTCTCACGGAGGGCGAGACGGTAGCAAACATGCGAACGGCCTGCTTCGGGTGTTGCACCGTCGAAGAGGAGGAACTTTCATCCATAGAACCATCCAGACTAGTTGCTTTTAACAAAGCACTGAAGCTGGATGAGGTACTCTGATTGAGAATCACATCAACGTAAGCACCATGGAAGGGGGGACAATAGATCTGTACAGGGCTCAGTGAATTAACACCCCCCCCCTAGATCATTCATTCATTCATTCAACTGCTTGAGAGATTTAACTATGAGATTACTTTTCTTAGACTTTCGAAAGATTTATCTTAGCTTAGACTTTGTTACTTTGGACGAAGCACTCAGGGAGCTCTCCACAAGGTAATGCACATGTGCACTAGGGAAGAAGTTTACGTTTGACGAACTCAATCCAGAGATGACCTTCCCAGAAAAGAAATTGCCCGTCAGTTAGAGGTTCGCAGTGGATAAACAGATTTGTTGTGAAACAAAGTCTGCCAAACGAGTCGAGCTCGAAAATTTATAGCAGAACACTTGCTGAACCTTGCAAGTTAATATTTTCATCCCAAAGTGACCAACGTATGGAATAATCTTACATCTCACTCATCGATATAATATTTATCGAAAATAAAAAATCCTGTATTTTTACTTCAAGTGCGTTATATAATCGTAGTTAGTTTAACAAGTTTCCCTTTTAAGCTTAATTTGCAATAACGGAAATTTTCCTTAAATTGATTTCCTCGGGTGGCAATAACACATCATTATCGTTTACCCTGGATGCATCCAATTTCGCGTAAACTCTATATCGAAGTTAAAAGAATTCCTTTTCAGGGTAATAACCCCGAAACCCAGAACTGTTATAATGAAAATGTATTTAATTTGGCGGGAATTGACGTGCCCTTTTTATAAATTGCTCTCAATGTAGGTAATAATTAGATATGACGCAAATTGTTATTAAATATCGTTGATGAAGATTAGATTTTCCTCTGAAACATTGGCGGCCTGGGAGAACGTGATTATGACATGAATCAGGTGCATGTAGTTAATGATGTTAAAATACATCATTATGTGGAAACTAAATAAAAGTTATAGTATATGCAAATTATCATTAAAAGACTTTCGAAAATGAACTAAATTACATAACTTTGCATAATCCAATACATTTTCTTGTCTAGGATTTTTGAACTGCTTCAAGGTAAATTTTGGGTGCAAAATCTAAAATGCAGGTGGCCTATCGGGCCTAGTTTTTGAGATCCACCACATTGGCTTATTTTAGGATAAAATAATCTCATTTTTAATTCATTACAGTTAAACATGAGGTATTTATTTCACAAAGTAGGTACATATAGGGGTACAGGGATCTGTCAACGCAACTGAACCCACGGGGTAACTGGGCTACGCTACGGTGTCTTTTCCCCCATATCGTTTGAATTATATTGTTTTTAACAGTTGGCATCTTGAGCCACAGTGCTGACAATGTAAAACAAAATTCCTAGTATAGATGTGGTCCATATTTGCGTGTTAATGACAACGTGATATTTTAGCTAATTTAATCTGCAACCATCGTGCCTGTGTCTTTTTTTGGTGTATATTTAGGCCTTATTTGATTTATTTTTGTTTTTAAATCGTCCACATTTCAAAGTGTTGGTCTGTCAAAAGGGTGGTTCAGGTGCCCCAAATCTAAATATCAAACAGGGTAACCGGGGTATATGGTTGGCGTATTTACCTCCTTTTTTTAAATATGTTTAGTGTTTTGTAGATAATGGTGTGTACGTACACTAGAAAGACGGTGAAAGGGGCCGATGCGGTATATGCAAAGGAAGACCAGCAGAAACTATTGGATGATGTACAAAATGGAAATAAAACCACCAGAGGAGTAGCCAAATTTTACCACATTTCAAGATCGACATTAAGGAGGACGAAAAGGAGTGACACTATACCTATATCAGTAGAGGAGGCAAGGGAGATTGCGGACTGTATCAATACTATGGAAATGAAAGAAGGAATAACTAGAATGGAGGTTGTTGTTGGAGGCGTTGCAGGCTTAAAGTAGAGCTGGCCTGGATATGAAGTTAGAAAAAAGTGTAAGAATTGGACAATATTTAATGGAGACCACTGGTGCGATGGATGGAGCGTCTCTTGAAAAAACTATGCCGGAAGTGAGTTTGAGGCATTGAGAGGAAATATAGGGAAGAGTGAGAGTAAAGGATTAGGTTGAAAATACTGCGGGAACATGAGGTTAGACAAGAGAGGAAAAAGTGGGCAAAGTTCAATAGAAACAAAAAACTTTTAAAAAAACGTTGGACGATCATCAAAGAGCTTTTTGGACTATCCTATATAGGTTCAAAAGACAAACACAACCATATCAACAGCCTATGCAGGGAACTGGAAAAGCATGCTGACGAGAACCGCTCCAAAGAACTAAATGATAATTTAAAGCCAAGACCCAGATGACCAGGGAAAACCAAGGTAATACAAGCACGGATGTCAAGAGAATAACCAAAGTATGGCGAGACTACTGCACTGGACTCTTCCAAGACGATCCACAACCTGCACAGGAATACCAGATACAAGACCCCGAGCCAGACATACTTAAAGATAAGGTGAGGCACGCCGTGAGAAGATTGCGAGACCAGAAGGCATCAGGCTCCGACGGAATTACTGCTGAAGTCCTAAAGAATATGGGAGAGCTAGCCATAGAAGTACTACATGACATATGCAATAAGACATGGGCGTCTGGGAGATGGCCGGACTATTCCGTCTTTATATCGCTGCTCAAAAAAGGCTCGCCAGTCGATTGTGAAAACTATCGCACTGTCGCACTCATATCATACGCCAGCAAAGTCATGTTAACGATACTGAATGAGAGGCTGAAGACCTTCTTCCTCCCGCAAATACTTGATGAACAAGCGGGCTTCATGCCAGGCAGAGGAACTAGAGAACAGATATTGCACGTGAGACAGCTCATCGAGAAAGCCAGAGAATTTAACATCAGCATGGTAATGTGTTTTGTGGATTATAAGAAAGCGTTCGATAAGGTGAAGTGGTCAAAACTCTGGGCCATCCTTATTGAAATGGGAACACCTGGTACAACTGATAAAACAACTATTATCCAAAACACGGCAGCAGTGAGAGTCAATGGCAGTTCATCAGATATATTCTCAGTTGCGGCTGGAGTTAGGTAGGAGTGTGTCCTGCCCCCCTCCTCTTTAACACCTACACCGAGCATATAGTGCTAGAGATACTCGAAGAATGGAATGACGGAATCACTGTTGGGGCAGAAGAATTAATAATCTACGCTATGCCGACGATACCCTAATCATAGCTTAGGATGAGCACGAACTCGAAGTCATCATGCGGAGACTCTACACTCAAAACAGTCTTGAGATTTACAACTCCAAGACTAAAGTTATGATCGTGGATCGCCCTAACAACTTAAAAGTTGCCAACTACGATGTCGTAAGTAAATTTGAATACCTTGGTTCCTTCGTAATAAACACTGGCGATTGTGAACCTGAAATACGGAAGCGCATAGCATTAGCCAGGAACTCAACAACAAAACTAACTCGCATCTGGAAGGATACCTCAATTACGATCAACACGAAGCTTCACCTACTTCGAGCACTTATTTTCTCCATCGCGACATACGCGGCGGAAACATGGACCCAGATCGCCGGAGGATCGACGCCCTGGAAGTTCAGCAGGTTGGAGAGTACAAAGTCGTGCATGTGTGTAGATCGGATGACCGTCCGATGCCTATTAAGGTAATTTTCTCTGATTCGGGTGTTGTCTCACAGTGCTTTAAAATGAAGTCAAGAATCAGTGAGAGTAGTATTAAGATTAAACCTGATCTCACTGTAATGCAGAGAAGTGTTATAAAGTTCTTATATGAGGAATTGGATCGCAGGACGAGTGATGGGGAGAAGAAAATAGGAATCCGATTTAGAAATGGTAGTCCTTTTATTGCTAAATTAACTGCACAGCAAAGCCAAACCACAAATACACGCTCAAAAAACGATCATCAACCCCATTGAAGGTGTATTATCAAAATGTTGGTGGCATGAGCACGAAAATTAAATACTTGAAACAGTTAATATCTCTGTGTGATTACGATGTTATTGTACTAATTGAAAGCTGTCTGAATGGTAGAGTGGCTGATGCTGAGGTTTGTGTAAAGGGCTTCACTGCATTTCGTAGCGACAGAACCGAGACAACTAGTGAGAACAAGAGGGGGGGGGGGACTTATTATTTTTGTGCGTAAGACTTTGAGCCCTAGGATGACAAAAACAAAGTATAACTTTGTGGAACACCTCTTTGTGTTTATTAAGCGGGGCTCCTCTCATCTGGTCGTTGGTGGAGTTTATATACCTCCAAACAAAGAAGCGGACACATTCTTTCATCATTGTGAGGCTGTTGAGGAAATATGCCATGACTACTCCACTGCCAGCCTTTTACTTTGTGGGGACTATAATTTACCTCTTGCTGAATGGAGCAACGATGAACACCAACTTCGAGTGGACTGTCCGACAGGAAATCATGCTGAAATAGTTGCTGAGAACTTTGCCTTTTTGAATCTTAGCCAGCTAATCACAATACCTAATAGTCGTAATATATACTACCAAGTCTTCCAACAAAAGATCAGTTTTTTGATACTTTACGTGAGGAAGATATCAGTGATGAATGCTACGAGAGAGCATAGAAAGTTTGGCGTGTATTTGAGTGTAAGAACTTGGTAGAATATTCAGATGTGTATCTCAAATCGGACGTGATATTATTGAGTGATATTTTCGAACAATTTCGCGATACATCTCTGAATGTTTATAAATTGGATCCCGCACAATATTACACCCTTCCAAGTTTATCGTTTGATTGTATGTTGCGTATGACCAAAGTATAGTTGGAACTATTGACTGATATTGACAGGGTTCACTTTTTTAAAAAGGGTATTCGCGGCGGTATAAGTCAGTGTACTGAAAGGAAGCATATAGCAAATTCCAAATACTAGGTTGGGATTTAATTTTTAGTCATGTAGGGAACTCATCTGTTGGTTTGGCCAGTGATCCTTTACTTCCTTGTAGCGTACATCATAATGCTTATGTATGTCTGATAAGTACTATGCAAATCAAAACAGTGAGCTGTGAGATAACTTATCGTGATTACCGGAACTCAGATTTTGTATCTCTTAATAATTATCTTGTGAATATTCTAAAGGAAATGATTTTCTCAAACAGAAACATAAATGAATCTACTAGTTTGTTTTACAAAATATTGAATGAGGTATTGAATGATTTCGTACATTTGAAAATGTATAGAAGCTCAAACTTTCCTAATTATTTTTCTGCCGAACTGAGAAGTTGCATAATTGACAAGAAAAAGGCACATAAAGAATTTTGTAAATCAGAATCTCAGTTTCACTCTGAGCAGTTCTCTATTCTCAGATCACAATGTAAAATGGCACAGAGGGACTATGTAGTCTTTTTGGAGAGAGCTGAGCATAGCATTCCTGAGAATCCAAATATGTTTTGGTACCATTTGTAAATTCTCAGAGAAGGTCCAATGAACTACCTAGCTGTATGTATTACAACAACAAAATAGCCACTACTGGACAGGGAATTGCTAATCTTTTTTTGTGAGAATTTCTCAACAGAGTATAGTAATAGTGACACAATTATGCCTGATTATAAAATTGACAAATGTATTGACTTTGGGCTTAAGGCCATAAGCTTGGCAGATGTTTTTGAGAAAATCTCACACTTGCCACTGAAAATGTCATAGGGTCCAGACGGTATTCCAGAGTATTTACCCAGTAATCTTAGGTACAGCATATCCAGGCCTCTGCGACTTGCATTTTGTTTATAAGTTGATTAATGGTCATATTGACTGTCCTAATCTAATTTTCTCAGTCAGATATCTGTTAAAATACCATCTCGAGCTCTTAGGAAGTGTGAGATCTTCTCACTTAGTTACTTGGAACCCATAGGACTAATTGTGGTTCTCATTCTCCTCTTACCCGTAGCCTTGCACTTCTAAATGCTCATCCCGAGATTGATCCTTTCGGAGGCTCATTTAATAACTATCGTTGCAGTATATTGCGGTCAACGCTATAGCCTGATATATTCATATATTTTTTTAAGATTTACATATGCTATTGTTACGTGAATGTTAATTATTTGAAATGTAATTTAGAAATGGGGTATCCTACGTATATTGATAAATAAATAAATAAACCTGTCTACCCTTCGCATGATATAAGTGATGTATTAGCCACTATATGGGAAAGAAGTTTGCAGCGAATGTAAATTCCCAACACCACCCTTACGAAAACAATCTGTCATTAGTCCACACGTGTCCAGGGCTCTATCTCTTTGGGACCGAAATTAATTACAATCGGAAGCAGGTTATAAAAGGCAATCGATCTCGTGCTGAGAATAGGAAACATTCGATTAGACAGTTTAATACTTCTTTCTGTAAACATATTACTCGCCAAGATTCACCAATTAAAAAACAGTGTAATTTTAATTAGAGAATTGTGTAAGCATATAAATATAAGTAAAATCTTTATATGTCATTCCATTATTTAGGACTGTGTTCTATCTATCACACTTGCTCACACTAAGTATTTGGCAGATATACCTTTCTATTTTGAGAGCATCGATCAGGTCGCTATGCTTTATCATCTAGCTATTTTTCAATATTCGATGAACGATAATATATTTTCCTGCTTTCCCTTACCGCAGGGGAAAATTCCATTATTTTTATGCAGGCATCACATGTTTCATTCTATATTTAAATATTAGAGTGTACATACAGTTTTTCCCATATCTATGAAAGTAAGGGAAAGGTCACGGTTCATGGTAAACCAGCTCTTATATGAGTACTTATGCTGGCGTGTATAGCAATAACATTCCTTTCGTGCTTTTACCCAATCATTTAGATTAATATTAAATTTTATTGCCTCTAGAAATGGGGAATTTTTAATATGAGAAATGTGAAAGCAATCCTCCTATTCATTCATTCTTTTCATGTTTAATACTGATAATGATCAGCTTCAAGTGGGAACAAATAATCTTTGGGGTAAAAAAATAAAATGCCAAATTTATCAGTCGGAAGGAGTATCTCGGAGCTTCCCACATCACTTAGATTAATATCAAATTTCAGCTGCCTCTAAAATGTGGAATTTTTAATATAAGAAATGTGAAAGCAATCCTGCTATTTTTTGTACACTATAGTGTACAAAAAATAGCAGGATTGCTTTCACATTTCTTAATACGTTTTAGGAATGACAACCTTCATTCTTTTCATTTTAAAGCCTGATAAGGATCAATAATCCTATTATAGCTTCAAGTGAGAACAAATAACGCTTGGGGTATAAAAAATAAAACGTCGAATTTATCAGTCGGAAGGAATTTCTTCTCAGAGATTCGATCCCCTCGGGAAGCTAGTCAAAAAGGCCGAAGGAGACAGTTCCATTTGTGCAACCGTTTTTTTTTTTAAGAACACTATACTTGACGCTTCATTTTGTTTAAGTTTATATTTAACTCTTTGTCTATCTTTCGAATATCGAGCCCAAAATAAAATCCATGAATGATTGGTCAAAATTATTTTTGAATTTTTAAGTCTATACCCTTTCAATACTATTATTTAACAATTTAGTACCTTCACAGAAGTAGAATCGAAAACAATTTTCAACTAACTTGTAATGACCATTGATTTGTTCCTCGTAGACATCCAAAATAATCTCATCCTGAAATAAGCTTCGCTTTCGCAGGGCCACAGGTAAATATTTGTCCTGTCCCATTTTCAACATAACTATCTGGTCCAGAATATTGTGTACCTAATCTAATAAATCTCCGAACAAGAAGAAAACATTCATTTATCACAGTGGCCATTATCTTATACAGTGATGGGCACTGGTGCATTTTTCTTAAGGGTTTCGGCGCCGCGCCCGCCGGCCTGGATGAAACATGTATATTGTTAGTCAATAAAAATAATTCAGCAGGAATTGGTCAGTTTCAGTTCGTAGGTAAAATGTCATAAATATTGTTGCGCGTAAAATCCTTTTAAATGAGTTAGCAATATAAAATAAATAAGATGTTACCTACCCTTAAGCCTGGATTACTACCCATTAAAAATTATCCCATTTTCCTACCCGGGGTACAGGTGTACCCCAAATAAAAAATGCCTGTATATAAAAACATTTATTTCGACAAGTACAAACGGTTTACATGTGATAATTATAGGCTAATCAAAAATGTATATTGATATTTTAACTCAGTTAATACACTCGGGGCAGACTTTCGTTTAGCGATTTAGACATATGAACTTTTTGCACTTAACTCTTGACTTTCTGTCTTTTTTGCATTCACAAAAGGCGCACCTACCAGAGGAAGATGGCCCTTGGTCTAGATTTATCTTATGGTTTTATATTTAGAATTTTTTTAATGACAACTCGGAGTTCCATTGGCAAACTTCGTATCTCTAGGCGTTCTCTCATCAATAGAGTAACAAGGTCTTGGGCAAGTTTTTTTTAGGAACGACCTTCTATTTGGCATAAATTCATTTCCAGGGGCATTAGAACATTTATGTAGGACGTTCCAACAATGTCCAAAAGGTTATAGAAAATCCTGAGAGGCAAGCGTCTCGATTTCCTAGCAACAGTATATATGTGCGCCAGCTGGTCAAATGTGTCTACTCCGCCCTTGGCCCGGTTATAAAAGTCAATTATTTCGGGAAGAACTGTAGAATTTGGTTTGTCACCTTCAGGATGCATCGTGGATAGAAGAAGAACAATTTTCTTTTGTTTGGATTTTGGAGGGCAATATGAAAACAGCGTGAAACAATCACAATAGGCAAACATAGCTGAGATCTTTTCTCTGTCTTTCACTTCTATAAACGATTCTGGAATTTCTGTTTTGTTTTCTTATGATTCCAGCTAATGTTGCGGAATAGTCATCAAGCAGTTTTTTGGCTGTTTGTATGGAGGTGAACTAATTATCTGTTGTAAGGTTACGGTTTGTCCCATGAATTGCCTTTGTCAGATTTAGTGTATAATATTCAGCTACAGGAATACCTTGAGGTGTCGAATTTTTGCCAATGTAAACTTCAGCATTTAGCAGGGAGAAAGTTTTTGCATCACATACCGCCAGCATCTTAATACCGTATTCGTCTGGTTTCGAAGGGATGTACATTTTAAAGGGACATCGGCCCCGGAAACTGACAAGTTGCTCATCTAACGTACACTACTCTGAAGGCGTATAAAGTTCACTAGATTTGGAGATAACTGCTTCAAAAACATCACGGATCGGTGCAAAACGATCTGTTTCGCGTCGTTGCTCTCTAGTGTCCTTATCATTAAAACTGAGGCAGTTTGTTATAAATACAAAGCGAGCTTCATTCATTGTAGTTCGAAAAAATGGAATTCCGGTTACCTTACTGAAAAGTTCTTTAGTTGTTACCGAGTTCATGTTTAGAGCCCCCGCGAAATAATAAATTCCACATAATGCTTTGATTTCTACTAAATTTGTGTCTCTAACATGGGACGGTCTTACTTTTGTATTAGCCACATTCTCGTCATCGTCAGTTGGTCGATCTCTTGCATACCGTTCCCTTTGTAGCCGAACTTCTTTGTTGGTGAGAGAAAGGATAGTGTTCAGAATATCATCCCTAAAGGACCAAGCTGCATCCCATTAGTTATATCACGAGCAACACCTTTATTTCCTGGAAGATGAATTACTACATTGCTTTTTGCAGTCCGACTTGATTGTTTACCTACTTTCCCGGTCCATTTAAATCCATTTTTCCACGTATTTTTACAGGTACTTCCTCAATATACAAGAAATCATTTTGATCATTCTTGGTGTTCTCTCGGGTGAAACTAGCTTCAACTGTGGGTGTGGACCTTTCGTAAAAAATTTCATTTGTAGTGAGACAGAAGAGCTAGCCGTCATTGTGGTAGCTCTATCGATTTGCTGCTGTAGATGAAGTAATGGAACATTATCATCATCTGATTCTTCCGTAGATTCCTGTCTATAGGCCTGTATAACCATATCTTCTTCCGAAATATCAGATTTATCGTCTTCTTCAAAATCTGAAAGCTCCGCCATTATAGCTTCAAGTTCTGTTAGGAGGTTTCAGGCGTGATGAGCCATACTTTGATACACTAAAATTAAAAAGTTATTTTTAAAAGCCTATCTACTGTAAAAAAATTTAATTTAAGCGCCAATAGATCTGACAATTTAGGTTATGTTAGAAAAAGGAGGGTGGAAAGGGGGTCGATAATGGCGGTCGATTCAGGGTAAAAGCACGGTGGAAGAAGGTAGCCAAAAAATCATAGCGAGACGAAATAAAACGGTAGGCGAAGTTGGTAGTCAAAAACGGGGGATTAACTAGTTTAGATTAGTGATAGGTGTTACTTAAATATAGTAAATTTAAAGATAAAAACGTCCTGATCCTTTTTGACCTTACAAGAACGATTAAAGCTCTTACCAAATTTTGAGCGAAGTCTTAAAAAAAGACAGCACTACGAATCACGGATGGTATCGCGCAACATTTAGCATGCAAACGTATATAGCGCAAACAGAGATGATTTACCGCATCACATAAAATGTTCTACGCTGCAAATGTTGCACGGTATTATTCGCATACCCCTACCTACAATAGAAAAAAATACTTACTACAATATAATTTTCACACCAATACAAAATATACTGGAAACACTACCCGGGGTACGCGTGTACCCCAAAAACTATACAGCTGTAAAACAAAAGCACGTGTTGAATGACTCACTGCACGGCAACAACTAACTTGTTGATTGGTAAGATTACACGAACTCACGATGCCATATTGCCAAGTGTTACAAAATTACAGGGCTTAAATTAAAGACTGGGGTACAGGTGTACCACAGGTAGGGTTCCAGGGTTAAGGATGCGACCAGCACAACTTATGCTCCGACTGCTCGTCGGCGTGGGAGTGGGTCAATTATTTACTTTTGACCACTAGTTTGAAATAACTAAATCCGCAAACCCAAACTAGAAGGTACTCGGTCTTGAGAATCCTTAAGGGCGACTCAAAAGTCAAACGACTATTAACTACACTTGTTTGGTTGAGGTATCTGAGAGTAAATAAAAGACGGTACGTTCGTGCAGGTTTAAGTTTATTGGATGCTCGTTAGGTTTGACGTCCAAGTATTGTCATGTTTCTTTGAATAAACAAAATGATATAAATATAAAAGAGATGTAAAAGAGCTTAATTAGAAACAAATAATAACCTGATATATGCTCACAAAATATTGAACTAGATCATATCGGAAGCAACAATATAACATAACAAATGATTAGGAAAGATCCAAATCAGATTCAACAAATTAATGATAAACGCAATATGCATGTTATCTATCGTCATACATATTGCTACTAAACCTTGTGCGCGTCTATCATTATACGTGTCGCAGTTGTACAGGGTGTCCGGTTATAAATGTAACCCCCCATTAACTTTTTTATTTGCCCTCGTATAAAAAAATGTTCAGTACAAAAGTTGTAAGGATCTTCATACAGTTTTCTGCGGTGTTACTAGAAAAACAATTGAACATCGAAATTCTACTGTGCAGATTAAATTAATGTTTTTTTAAATGGGACACCCTATATATTCTTCCGGATATCGGTAGAGCTCTTTAAGACGAGTTCAGTAATATAAGGTTTGTTGGGTCTAGCTATAATAGTTGCCACGTAAATTGCAAGATTGTCGGGTATCAGATTATTACTGAACCCCTCTCCTAAATTCTTTATTTGGTGAGCTAGAAAAAATGTTGAATACAAAAGTTGTAGGTTCCTTCAGAAGCTTTTCTGTGGTGTTACTAGAAAAACAATTGAACTTCAGAAAAGCATCTGAAGGAAGATTTTTTTTCTAGCTCACCAAATAAAGAAGTTAGGAGAGGGTGCAGTAATAATCAGATACCCGACATTCTTGCAATTTACGTGGTAACTATTATAGCTAGACCCAACAAACCTTATATTACTGAACTCGCCTTGAAGAGCTCTATCGATATATAGAAGAATATACAGGGTGTCCCATTAAAAAAAACATTAATTTAATTTGTACAGTAGAATTTCGATGTTCAATTGTTTTTCTAGTAACACCGAAGAAAAGTGTATAAAAATCCTTACAACTTTTATATTTACCATTTTTTTATACGAGGGCAAATAAAAAAGATAAAGGGGGGTTACATTTATAACCGGACACCCTGTACATAAATAAATCTTAACGGATGAAGTACCATTACGTAAAATTATTATAATCAGATAGTTCATCAGTCAGAACGAGAATGTTTATCATTTACCATGATATACATTAAATTGTTAGAATAAGGAAATATAATATGAAAAAAAACTATGAACATTAATCGATCCCCACTAATAAATAGTATCTCTACCAGATGTATACTTATTTAGATTAGCATTGGTAAGCTATGCTTATACCTTATCAGTTCCAAAGATATTTATATCAATACAACGCAGAAAGAAATAAAACACGCAATCTAATACAACGCTGAAAATACTAATAACACGCCCATAACATTATGTAGAAAGATCACGAAGTGTTTTGTGTACCTAGTACCACATCAAATACGACTTAAATTAAACTTATCTTATCTGGTCTCCGCCGATATCACCTCCGGCCTTCTGAACGTAAGCTGTTGCTAGGCGCCTTGGGACCCGACCCATAAACTCTCAGTGGCAGTTTAAGGTATTGCCCACCTGGACATTCTGTAACTCTGGCTGCAGTCGATACCACATTAAAACAACCAACTGAACTGGCTAGTTACGGTGGCTACTTTACTCGCTCCAAATAAAAACCCTAAAAGAGAGCAAGCTCTAAGTAAGCATTCTCATAATGCAATTTTAAACAGCCTCCTCTTTTCGAACACTCTCCACACAAATAGTATTTAAAATAATAAAAAGACCCATAGTAATTTAGCCGTCCTTAACAAAATGGCGAAGGCAATATATCCAATATCACGCAACATAATAAAAATCCCTAAGGAAAACTAAATAATCTATCCGCTGTTTTATTTTAATTTGTCCTTAAAAAAAACTAAAACTTTGGGCAACATTAGAGCCAGTCCTTTTATGCAATTAATATTAAATCATTCACTAAGCTTATGTAGTACTTTAAAAGTTTTTATAATAAATTATTCAAAGTAGAAAGAAGTTTATTAAAAATAATATACAACCTATATCCTATAATACAATACGAGTTCCCGTAAAGACAAAGGCATCAGCTATGAGTGATCGACTGCAACACGATACCGAGGACGGTATAATCAATTACTCTTCAATACGCTTCATTTCCCCAGAATATTACTTCTTGTAAAAGTAATGAATATAATAAAGTTATGCTATGCCTGTTCCAGGTCCAAGTTATCTTATGTTCGATGATATTGCATGATATAATAAGTGCTTGAAATAATAAATTTTGAACATTATTTAAAAATAAATCCCCCTGTACAGAAAGTAAATGACAAAATGTAATATATGTGT
>JAEQML010063336.1:0-23245 GCA_016904865.1 Pissodes strobi
TTTGCTCTGACATACATATGCCATATTTTTTAACATAAGTATGCGTTTAGTTTTCTTTATATTGAATGGAAATCATTAAAGCCAATAAGCTTACGTACATATTTTTTGCCAATCTTTTTATGATAAGACATGGTATAAGATATATAGGCTGCCTCATGTACGACAAACAGCCTTTTAAATTTAATGACGATTTTATTGGACTCCTTTAAGGCATGGGACGTGTCACATAAGGACCATGTTTTTGAGAAATCTTTAGATGTACCCAAACTTTGGTGGCATTAATTTTCGTCTCGTAAAGTCGGTTCGCGTCGTCATCAGCCAAGCGGAAGAGAGAGAGAAACAATCAGGAAGTGAAATCTTCTTTAGGTGCGTTCAGCGGGCAGTGAATTAAACTGAGCCATCACACTCGATGCGCGACTCTCTTTGGATAAATTCGGCGTCAACTTAATTTTTCTCCAAAGCGCCTGCGAGTGAAAATTTGAGACTTGGTACGTTTTTAAGCATCATTTTGGGCATAATACGATCCTTTACAGTCCTGCGCCACCATACTATATTAGCCGCTTCTGATTGGTGGGTTAACGTCACTTTAGAGTACTGTTAACTCTTCACGCATGGCCCTCCGCTCGCTTCGGGGCGCAACCAGACAGAACTAACTGAAACTAACCCAAACGTACAAAAATAAACACACATAACTTTAAAAAAAATGAAGAAAGCATGTCTTGTCCCCGACGGGAATAGAACGTAGATCGTCTACGTTCCAAACGCAGAATCTTACTACTTACTGGACCAAAGTCTACAGAATATATTTATTCTGTAAACTTTGACTAGACTAAATAGACCTGGTGGAACAAACTGACTGGACCGCAGATAACGTGAAACTGACGTTAATCCACCAATCAGAAGCGGCTAATATTGCTGTAATGGATCTTAAAACGACCCGATTTTTCGATTCCAAGTTATTGATACAGGATAACTGTTGAAAAAAATAAACTATTTTGATAAAATTTTCTGGAAATGTGCCTTTTGATGGTCGTCAAAACCATATTAAAATTGGTGAGAACAGAAAATTGACGAGTTTATTTTTAAAAAAGATTCGCGAAGTTGTCCAACTTTTGCAAAAAATTGAAAGGCTCCTTTTCACACTCTGTACTGACCCTCGACATTATCTTGTCTCTTAGTAATTGAAATATTGATATTTCATTTCGATTAAAATATTTCTTGATGTTCTATTTATGACAAGCAGTTTAGTTTTTCGCTTTAGAAATTGTGATAAATCAAAACAATAATTGGAATTTCTTTTCTTGTCAGCTCGTTTTCCACAATATGGGAAAACAAGAGAAATATCAAAATAAATTTTCAACAACTATGCAAATAATAACGGAAATCGTGAATCAAATTTAGGCGATAATAAAACACTAACGAATACATACACCTGTAACGATGCACACATTCACATATATAGAGAACCAAAAAACCTGTTACTTCTAGCTTAAGAACACCATTGAAACGTTTACGAAACCAGCACAAAAAACGATGCCGTTTTAGATTCTTAGTAACAAAAATCCATAAAAGGCCACTTAATGGGCTGACTTCTTTTAAAATTCTCGTTAAAAATGTTTAAGTAGCATTCGAAACCTGAATGTTTAGTTTAGATTGCGGTATCTTCAAATAGGCCAGAGTAGTAGCACAATCTGACTTCTTTCTTCGTGGATTGCACGCATATTATAAAGGAGCTAAAATCGATATCTGAAAAAGGCTCGAAAATGTAGGTACCTCATCTGGAATGTTACATTGTTTTTAGGATTAGCATAATAAGTCATTAAATATTATTGACAGAAACTGCGCTCTCCAGAAATATTAAGGATAAGAGTCTACATGGCTCCGAACACGATCGGTTTAAATTTAATACGGTTATCCATATTTGGAAATTTTACACCATAATTTTATCAAAAACGGACGCCACTGTGCACTTGATTACGACAAGACTGTCGCAAGAAGAGTAAAATAACCGCGAGGGAAACCGTAACAATACAGGTACGTGAAAATCATGTTAAAATCGCTTTATTTCGCACAAACTTTTATCAAACCGATATTAGTTTTCCGATTTCGTTTCGATAATGTGAACTTTAATGACCTGCTAATTTATTTGAACGTGTACTGGATAGTATCAATGATCAAGTGAATAATTCATATGTATTTTCTAGACGACTAAAGGCGACACATTTTTGAGCAACAAACATGGAAATGTTAGCTATTAAAATGAATACGTAAATTCCGAGGCCATCGCAACTTCCATGAGTCAAAATTCCTATGAGCAGCAAAAATTTGTATCGTTAGTTTGTTTACGATAGAACCTCGTAGAAAGACATATAAAGCGTCCCATGTAAGGTAAAACACTTTTTTTAGATTTCTTATATACTTTTATTATGTATGATATAAAGAAGTCTGAACTAATATATAATGCATGTCTTAACCTAGATTTTTTAAATCTGTTTTTTCAGCAACAAGACCTCGTATAACGCATGCCACCTAGACCACTAGCAGATACATTGGGACATCCATATCATGTTTGTTTGCAATAAGATCTCGTATAAGACATAATTATATGATATTCCATGTATTATAAATCATTTCTTCTAATTTATCCGAATTTTTTGTCATTTTTGAGTTTTTGATTTTATTAGCAGAAATAACCTCCTTGTAATAATTAGAATTCTCTGTATCAAATAAAGAAGTCTGAACCAATAAAATGTATGAAATATTGTTTTTATACCTTTTTATTCCTTTTTTTATGACAAGACCTTATATAAGATATATAGACCGCTCCATGTAAGATAAATAATCTTTTGAGTAAATTGATTCACAAAAATTCTAATAATATGAAATTGAGACTTATTGGAGTTTAAAACAGTCCATTCCCATTTGGGAGATTCTGTAGTATGAAAAGAAATTTAAAATGCCCCTTTTAAGCCTGGGAAAATTTTCCAACTAGTTTTTATGGTAAGACCTCGTATAAAACATATAGGCCATTCTATGTAATATAAGTAGTTAAGTAAATTGGACTGACTTCTTTCGACTTCCTTGGTGTCTAGCACAAGCAACATAATTTTAATAATTATTAGATATTGGGAATAATAAATATACGAGGTCCTATCGTTAAAGTTTTAGGCGCTTAAAATCGATTATCGAAAAAACGAAACACATGCACCAAATTTCCGAGAGACTAACATGGAAATGTATTTATATTAAATAGACATAAGTACATGAATATATTGAGCAATGAAAAGCGTTTATTAATTTCTTTTAGTCATCGCATATCTAATTCAAAGTAATCGAAGAATTCCTTCCATCCGTATTTTAAGCATCAATCTTTTGTCTCGTTTTTCTTACGATTAAAGCCTCGTATAAGATATATAATATGTAATATGAATCAGGTTTCGAGGTTATCGCACATCAAAGGGAAAAATCGCATCATTTTGTCTCGTTTATGATAAGACCCCGTAGAAAGAAATGTAGGGCGTTTCATGTAAGATGAACCATTTATTAAGATTTCCGATGCACTTTTAAATCGAGTATAGGAATTGGCGCGTAAATTAGGTCAATATCATTTGGAAATCCGGTATGATGTAAGTAAATTAGTCTAAACTAATATAATATAATGTTTTCCATAAGCTTACATAATAATATTTTAATCTTGTTTCTGAATGTAATTTTGTGTTTATACCTTTTTGTTTCATTTATTTTATAACAAGACCTCATATAAGACATATAGACCGCCTCAAGCAAGATAAATACTTTTTTGAGCTAGAAGGAACTTTCGAAATCGATTCACCTTTCTAATAATTATAAATTGGCTTTATTAGAGTTTAAAATATCACATTCTCATTTGGGAGAACCTGTATTATGAAAAGAAGCGCGTTTCGTTTATGCAAAAATTATCGGCTAGTTTTTATGATAAGACCTCGTATAAGACATATAGGCCGTTCCATGTAATATAAGTTACTCTTCGAATTGGAATGTTTTTTCTTCGGATCATGCACAAGCAATATAGTATATATTAGGAATAATAAATAAAACGAATTACATTATACGAGGTTTTATCGTTAAAAATTGGGAATTATCAGTGCTTAGAATAGGTCAATATCATTTGGAAATTCTGTATAATGTAGTACTTAAGTCTCGTTTTTCTTACGATTAAACCTCGTATAGACATAGTATAGGGCGTTCCACGTAACATAAATCAGTTAAAATCAGCGCACATCAAAACCAAATATTGCATCAACTTTATTCTGTCATTTAGGATAGGACATAGTATAAAACATATAGGTTGTTACATGTAAAGTAGATAATTGAAGATGGGGAATTGTTGTTTCGGTATCACGGAATAATGGAAAACCAACTAAGTATATTTAGTAATAACGATATTAATAAATCCATTGATAGATGAAAAATAAGGAAGCATGTGTAAATCAGGCGGCGAGTTTTATCTTTAATCTCAAGAGATATTATGGCATCGATACCTGATATGTACTTAATCTGATTACATAATGTTAGTCCGCCACTAATAGAAAAAAAAAGCTTACCCATAAAGTCATTTTGGCACAACATATTATGTTCAAATCAGGCGAATCTGGAGGTTATTATTGAAAGTAGCTACTTTGTACCGAAACCACGATAAGATCCATTTATTTTTGAATGGTTTCGGATACTAGTTCTAAAATTTTGGAGAAGATTATCTCGTATGCTACCTGCAGGGCCTGATTGGAGTAATTTTAATTCAACGAGCCGAGCGATTTTCGATATGTTAAACAGGATAATGTTAGGATATATTTTGACACGCTCCTGGTCCTAGAAGTTCGTCTATCTAACACTTAAACAGCTCTGAGGGTCATCTTCGAAGTGCTATAGCGTCCTTGGACCTTCGGTCATATATCCTATTTTTCATACTATAATATTTTGTAGTATGGCCTACCCCAAAATATGCAAAGACCCTGTATAACTTGACGCCTGCTAATAAGAAGGCAAAATTGATTAAGATCTTCAATATATCACTGACAGTGACGCCAGTTTAGGGAATAACTTCCTAGTTCTAGGAACTTTTAGTATTTAAGGTACCTAATAGGAAATTCGAACAATTTTGCATAATATATTAGGTATGTATATTTATGATAAAATAAAATACAATGCTTTATGTTTGTGATCATTCTTTGAGTACGACACTGCATATTTTGCCAAATATTATTCGGGTTTTCCATTAAAATATTGAGATATAAGTATTTTAGATAACGCTCGTACTTAAGCACTTATCAAAAAATTAACGAAAATATGCGCTTTGTAGTGCGGTGAAAGTTCAATTTATAGCAACAATATTCGGGACTGTAAGATTCCGTTAATAAATATATTTTTCATGATATGGAAGTGTAAAATTCCAAATGTTAATACATAAGAATTAAGCGCGAAAATATACTGTAGGTATACAATTGCATGGATCGGTGAAGTTAAGCTCCGAGAGAGCTTCTTTATTGCTGTTTTGGTTTATCGAGATATTTTTGAAGCAGGTGATTACAAAAACGATACTAAATTGACCTCCATCTTAACAGTTTGTGGGCTGACCTTGAAATTAAAAATTTTTATTTTTCAAAAACCAAAGAGAAATTTACGAAACATTTTGAAGCACTAAAGTACCACCGAAGAACTAAAAATGACACTTAATTGAACTCGATCCTTGACAATCTGTGAACTGGCCTTGAAATTAAAAATATCAATTTCTCGAAAACCGAAGCACTAAAAATTACACTTGAACTTGATTTTCAACAGTTCGGGAGTCCACCTCGTTCAATATCCCAAAAATCAAAGAAGTACTCACAGAACTTTTTGAAGCAATTGCGTTAAATTTTACTTCATTTTTGTTATCTTCAGATCTACTCAGTTTAGGTAGCTAAAGACTATAACATGTAAAGCAAATATCTTTATTCCAAAATGTTCCAATATACATAGGCGTACATTTTGGAAGTTAGATTGCATTATAATAATACTCTTTAGTTATGCACTTCATTCGCATCAGTGCTTGGGCTTAAATCAACTTGAACTCTTCATAATAATAATAATAATATGCCCGTCGTTCGCACAAAAGTATTCTTCTAAGAAGCTCCATTAAAAGTGTTGTTCCTGCGCGGCTCTTTATCTCTAACTATCTCTAATTGTCTGTCGTTTCCCTCGGAATCCGTATCTCATAATTGCCGCGAACCCATCGGTATGAAATCGCTGCTGCCTGCAATGGCCCGATAATCCTGCGAGAAATCTTTTTGAATGCTGCAACTTGGAAAACGATTTGAAATAGAAGAAGCAATTTCTGAAACGTCCGAACGAAGATAACGCCAATGACGACGTATTTTATTCAGTTCGCTATTGGGTGACGTTCGCGGTAAGGATTTTTTATATTAATTATATTTCGCAGTTAAAAATAAGTAACCGAGTTCATAGAAACTTGTGTCCCAAAACGCTCTGTTTCGGGTATACAGGATGTTGAAATATTTTTTTTCTAACCCAAACTAACCCTAAATTTGAAGATCAAAACTGGCCACCAGGAAGTTGTGATTTGACGTCTTTAGATTTATTTTTATGTTTTTTTTTTGTGAAGTTTACAAGAACCATCCAGAGGCGATTCATTAAAAAAGGACGAAATCGAACGTAACATAATGGCATTCAGCCGGCTTTGGTCTAAAAGATAATGACAAATATCGGCAAACGAAAATACACTTGTCAACGTCACGCGGTGGTAATTTTTTATTTTTAGTGCCGTTAATTACTTTTGAAAACGTAATAAAAAATGCTGTTTTTTGCACTTTAAAGTTCAAGTTCCTGTTGGGACACCCTTACGAAACAGACATGACAAATAGTAAACAAACCTTTTATTTTAGTTATCACTTGCAACCATAATTCATTATTGCTTACGTCGACATCTAGGGACATCTTAATGTATTTCAAAGCCCAGTCGATAAAGAATACTTTATTAAATTGATTTTTGAAAAAAATTAACGGTTTTGTATAAAATGTTGCTTGGAACCCTATGGTTCTTAGCCCTCGATCTAGCAACCAACATAATAAATACATATTTTAAATTTAGCGATATATGAGTCACGCCCCGATCGGTGACGGAGCGTTTAGATTGGCTCGGCGCGTTAAATAAAGCAGAATAAATCTAATAAACACAGACACTAAAAAGTTCATATCAATCACCCTTAAATTGCGCAACCTTGCCCCAATTTAACCCACCATGTGTCTTATTATTTACTAGATCCCAATCGCGCGCTTCGAATTTGTAACACCCTGTATAATGTCACTTTTTGATTAGTTCAATATAAAGCTAAATTTTAGTTAGCGCCACTTTTTGAGTCACTCCTTACACCTGATTATATATACTGGTTGACTGAGCTTTCTTTACTATTTTTGAAGGTATCGTTTGGTCAAATCACTTTGAGACGCCTTGTATGAGAAGAGGCACATCTAACATCGCATTTTGATTTTCCTCGACCGGACCTTCGAAATTTAGATTTAAGCTGAATATGGACTATTCAATTTTTGAGCCCTTTACATTGACCCTTCTAATAATAGAACGTTACTATGGAAACCACCATAAATCCTTATTTACATAAACTGAACAAAATATGAGATATCTAAGTTCTAAATGAAGTCTTCTACAAATTCACACTATCGTAAAAAATATCAAACGATCTCAGGAAATCCTACAATTTACTATATTTATAGCAAATTTTATGAAGATTTTGAATATCTATACGAGAAGCCTGAATATTGAAGCATCTTTCAGAAATGTACAATGTTCCAAACCGGTGCACCTTTCAGACATTTTCCAAAATGAAGGTTTTTCTACGAATTCACTCTATCGTACAAAATATCAAACGATCTCAGGAAATCCTGCAATTTGCCATATTTAGAGCAAATTTTATGCAGATTTTGATGATATTCACCAACTCAGTTCATTATTCTTTTTAACTTAAATAAACTTAAATAAACCCAAACCATGAATTTGACAACACGTAAGAGGTTATATAAATTTTTACTAAAAAAGCCAGTATCGTCAAAACAGCTATGAAACTGCTTTCAGATATTTACTCCTAACCACCTAAAATAAACCATTCATTCTTTGAGCACTTTATATTGACTATTCTCATAACAGAACGTTACTATGGAAACCACTATGGAATTTAAATAAAGTGAACAAAATTTGAAACGTTCGAGCTTAGTATATTTTCTTATAAATTGATGTTAAGATCGATAATAGTTTCTATGTTCCTTTATATATGTATATACATGGTGTTATAAATTCGAAGCGCGCCATTGTTATCTCGGAAACTATAAGAGATTCGAGGACAGTTAAATTGGGGCAAAGTTGCGCAATTTAAAGGTGATTAACATGCAGTCGAGAAATGTAGCAAATTCCGTTTACTTTCGGAGATATCCGTAAAAACCGAAAAAAAAATATTTTTTTCAGCCTTTGTTTGAAAAGATAAAGTAAAATAAATGTCAGATTATCATTGACACTTTGTCTTTTCGAAAAGATGACAGTATCAAATTCTAAATCCGACGTTTCGCTTTCGGGCCCCCCTTCATCAACATTTTTTTCAATACGGTCCTGGATTTTTTTTAACAAATTTTTAAAAGCTTTTGATCTCCCAAAACCAACGATCTATCACACTTATCAATAAATCAACAAATCCAGAGGCGTATCGTATTCGTATAGACCATTATGCTTAAATATTTTCCTGGCGTGTGCAACCAGACGACAAATCGAATCGAATTAGTCTATGCTGTCGAAGGAGCCCTAATTACAACATTTTTGAAGCCCCAATTTCAAACGCAAATACTTCCAATTTAGTCTTAACACAGACACTAAAAAAGTCATGGCCAAACAAAATAAAAGCAATAGACGCCCATTCCCTCAGCTTTTATTATTATTATTATTATTATTATTTAGCCATAAAAGCTCAGTAGTTAATGTCGGCTACCAGGTAACATTCACTCCCGCTTTTATTAATTATTATATAGCAAGAAACATTATTACTTTTCACTTCCTATGAGAACTATGAATGGAACAGTTGTTTGTGTAGTAAATACACTTGAGGCGTCTGTTTTCATTTGCCAATGCCAACAGAGCCGGCATATCTGTTGTCTCAGTCTGTAGCGCGTTTAATGTATTTATTTATCTCCGTGTTTACTTGTCTCGAGCAGCATCACAAGGCGTTTGCGTTGCATTAGGTTCAAGTGTTTATGCTGAAGCTGAATTAGAGCTTCAAAGATGTTGGCCGCGGAATAATATTTATAGGTTACGGATTATTATGGGAAACTCGTGCCTGTTTGCGACCATGTTCGAGATCTGACACGAGGGACTTTTTCTCGATAAAAATCATCCACTCAGTGGGCTTTTTAGTCTGGAAAATAGGAGAGGTATATATTTTATCGTCGGTCCCCAGATATTGCGGTCGAATGCCTTCGTAAGGTCGACAGTAATGAAAATAACGATTTAACATTGACTATCGACCACTTAACGAATTAATTATGGCGGATGCTTATCCCAACTCTACTTTAGTGATTTAAATGCAAAATTATCTATCAACTGGGCATTGATATAGCGCATAGATTTTAATTATATATTATGGAGCCAAGCCAGAACATTTCGATTTGCACTAAAATTATTTTTTTTAAAATATACAAAACGTCCCAAATTGATGGTGTATCCATTGGGATCTCGGAAACGTGGAAAATGTATAAAAATATTTTTAAATAATTTAATGACACTTGTTTCAAGCTGTTTAGCTTCTTGAGACATTTTGAAAACAATGAAATAACTAACTGACAAAAGAACACAAGTGACCACTTTTGTCTGGTTTTGACTTCTAAAGCAGAAGAAGCAGTCAAAATATTTTTGTATAAATGGGAAATGCGTCTTTTTATACAATATCTAATAATTTGTACCCATATGCAATGTTTTAATTTTGAGCATTTTGGAGATATCTTCGAAAAAATAATTATTTTAAGAAAGAAAAGAGTTTATTTTAAAGACTTATTTTCTGCTAGATATGGATATCCGTTAAAATCTGCAGAGAGTCTCTAGTAAATACATTGTCATTGATGGCTTGGTCGTGATGGTCCGGTTGTAGGGCCACCCCGATCCTCTGACCTGAATCCGTTGGACTCTTACCTATGATGACATTTTTAAAGGAGCAACAAAGATAGGAACGTATTCAAATATCGTTTGTCAAAGTTAGGCAAAATTTCTGCGCTCAATTCAGCCATATTTAATTTATACAAATTAATAGTTATAGCACTTTTTTCTGCAGGGTAGTGAATAAGATTGAGCCGTCATACTCGGGTCACTTTGGATTGTCCTAGCTGAAAAAATTGCGAGGATCTGTACTGAGACAGTTCGCTAGGGAATTTCTAGGGAAAAAAGTCTCTAAATGCTTCCTTGTATAGAAAATGGCGAGACTTTTGAGGAAAAATGTAAAGACATCCATCGACTTCTAAGTCAAGAAAATGAAGTGAAATATTTGACCAATACATACAAACGAATAGTGTATCCCATTCGTAAATCAGTATACATTTGCATTCATCATTCACCTGAAGAAATATCGAAATTACAGTAACATCTTAACAATAAATTTGGCAACATTGTGTGCCAAAAAAAAAGAAAAGCGGTAGGTACAAATAACCACTAAGCACAGCATCCATTTTTTGAAAAAAAAAATGGCGAATCTGTTTTTTGAAAAACGAGTTGCAATATTTCCGGGAATTTTTAACGTTTTTGGATTTGGACAACTTTTTTATAATATAAGCATAAGTCGAAAAATACTTCCTCAGGCCTCAGGGTACTAAGACATATTTCAAAGTGGGGCACCTGAAGATGATTTTTTCCCAATATTTCCGAAACTATGTAAGATAAAATTTGGACATTTCGAGATTTCTTTTTATAAACTATGAACGCCGAAGCCAATTTTTTATTTGATATTTTACAATCTCAACCACAGGCGTTACATACAGGGCGGGCTCAGTGTAAAAATGACCCCGTTTTGTACATTTATTTTTGTTAAAACTCATTTTTCTCTAGAGTTTTCTTAAATGTCTCTAATAATAAAAGTATTAGGGAGGTACAGCAAATAGCAACACCGCTCATCCAGTCACCTAGAATTAAATATAGCACTATGTTTTCCAATATTTTAACCTAAACATAATGTCATAATATGTAATTACAATAAATCTACATATTTTAACCTAAATATAACGTCAAAATATTGGAAATCATAGTGCTATTTAATTCTAGGTGACTGGATGGGCGGTGTTCCTATTTGCTGTATCTCCCTAATATTTTATTATTAGAGACATTTAGGAAAACTCGAGAGAAAAATCATAATTTTCAATGAGTATAAAAAAGCCTGAAATATCTTTGAATATGAGTTGAAGCCCTAAAAATGGACCCGGATCGGAAAACGTGGACCTTTTGGGTGATTAGAAGCAGCTTCTGGTGGACTTTATGGCAGATTTCGAGGAAAAATTTAATTTTTACCATATCGATGCCTATACATTTTTTGTGGTAAGACAATAAAGATTGGGATGGGAAAATGCGCCATGCAAGATTGAAAAGCGAGTTCGTCCATTTTATGAGAGATTTCGAGGTAAAATTTACTTTAAACATGGAAGGCAAGTAATTTCATTGTTAAGTCTCGCCATCAACATTTCCAATCGAACATCTCAGTAAGAACATCATCACTGTTAGTTATACCACGACCAAGGTATTTTCTTTGATGACATTATTATATTTATTATTCAAGTTGTTAGGAAAGTTGCATACATTATGCGAAAATGCATTAAACCAGTATGTTCATTGGTACCCACTGTTTTTGCGCATTTAATGAGCTGTAATGAGCGTTGTCGCAGCCGAATAACACACAATTTGTTAAAGAAGGTCAGAAACACACACACACAAATTAAGATAATAATATATCGCAAAAACATTGTTTTGGTACAGTTTCGACGAATATTTACAACGTCTATGATATAAACTAACTAAAAGTAAAATAGGGATAACGCGGACGTATTTGTCAGAAATTTAAGCTGTTTACGATTAAAGCTATACATAAATAAATAATTGCTGTTTTCGTCGATGCTAAACTTGTTTATATTTTTTTATAGCGAAACATATTAGCATTTTCGTATAAGATAACTGTAGATAATGCATTATATAGAACACACAACCAACTTAAAACATCATATGATTTATATAGACAATACAAATAGACGCGACCCTAGATTACTTTCTTTGGGGATGTTTGATTGGCATTATTGAAGATCTAAAGCACAAAATCAAGGCGGAGATACCTAATATACCACCTGAAGTCATTCGTAATGCTGTGGACGGCTTTTACTATCGCCTAGGAGGAGGTCAGACAGTAAATAGAGGACATTTTCAGCATTTGCGGCATTAAATCACCTGTGAATAGAATTTAATAAAGTTTAATTTTATAAACCCTTTTTAATTTGTAAATTAAAAACACCTGGTTATTGCAAACATAAAACTTGTTTGTTTGGTATGGCTGGATTCCATTTTTCATGTGTTTTTCAACGAGTTCCCACAAGACATAGGTTTCCACAAAAGTCCAAGTCCAAAGTCCAAAAATTCAATTCGACATTTTTTTATCTGTCTTTTAAAGCCTAACAGAGTGCCACCAAAAACGTCTACATCCAGTTTATTAAGTACTCGAAGCGTTCTGTCAACAGGGGAGTGGCGACCATAATTATTATTAGTTGCGTGAAAAAATTGGAAGCTGAGGAGGAGCACAGTACACAGGTTGAAAAAGGCAATACGGAGGAAGTTTTACGGAATGAAATATAACTATTACAGGAAGAGGTTAAAAAATACAAAGTAGTTAAGGAAATAGAGTCTTTAAAGAACACTTCAACGAGGGCAAGGAAAAAATCACAGTCATCAAAAAGTGATAGTAGAGAGTAGGAGGAACAGAATGAATTACGAAATTTATAAGAGAATATCAAAGACCTGGAAGAAATGAATCAGAAGTTGGAACAGAAAAGACTCTCTTCCATTTAAGAGCGTGCTGATGTGAAACAGAGACTGGAAGATCTAAATGAAAAGAAAATGGAAATGTTAAATACAATTCGAAGGCTGGAACATAACATGGATGTGGATAGGCAGGAAGTAATAGATTTAAAAACATTTTCAGTTAGGGAAAGGTGATAAGACCCTGTATGTCCATAGTATGATTGAGATTGTGAGGCATAATTCAAATCCAACTAGATTGATTTCACCCCAGGTAAATAGCAATTTGTGCATTTAAAGCATTGTATTTCAGTTACTTCTTAGTCCGAACTTGGATTGTCAGTATAATAGATGCCGTTATATGCAACAATCGGTGGGAAGGTAGCTGTCGTTATTAATCGTTCTCAATTTAATATATTTTTGTCTCCGTCAGTGTTGTCTAAACAACAATGTGTCAAATAAAGAAAGAGAACATGTTCTACCCTTTCAAATGCATCCTTATCCGCGCAATTTCCCGCTTTATTTATCCCTGCCGCACCGGTAGGAAAAATTAATTTTAATGCCTTACAAACACTCAACCGTGATGCATCGATCCAGTCATCGCTCTGCATGAATTTGGCGCCAAGTACATTTGCCCAGTCGCAGCCAAGATATTTAGTAGTATTTCTCATTTGCTTGCATAGATATTTAGAAAATATTTGCTGTAACTCTGTTCTGTTTGTCCAGTCTTGGACAAAGAACTGTTTTGGGCGTTTTAACGCATTCTCTTGATACAATACAGCTCGTGGCGTCTCTGCTGTTGAATATAGAAGAAGGTAAAATGGCGGAAGGAAGTTTATAGCTATTCCTGGACTCAAGATTCGAATCAATTTTCGAAGTCTTATATCCCTGGCAAAGTTAATTGAGAAAATCGAAGAAGCCGGAAAGGCAGTTAGTTGGAAAAGAACGTCAATTAAATTCAGTAAATAATCAAGAAGTTTAGTTAGACGTTTAATCATAGTTAACCGTATATACAGTACTTATTTAGTTTTATATGTGAAAGAGTGAATGCTTGAAAGTAGTTAGAAATTATTGTATATGTTTATCATATTTAATGCAAATTAATTATTGCATTATTAAAGTATGTAATACCTAGAATACATGTTTCAATTCACACCCTATGAATAAAACCACTATTTTAATACAGTCCACTAATTAAACTGGTTAATTTAAAAGTTAATTATCACCCTCACTTTTGTGGTCATAAATGGTTTAATAAATAATTGTTTACCCGACCATTTCTTTATTTAAATTTTTGTTTCTTTTTAAATTATTTATTTTGCTTTGAAGTAAAAAATAAATGAACTTGTTTATTTAATTTTCGTATTTTTTCTCGAATTTTTTACTATTATTAAAAATAAAGGCTTCAATTTTTCACTTAACAAAAACAAAATAAAATATTTTTATAGAATATATAAATATCAAAAGTAACTGAAACTATTTAAAATTACGCCAAAGCAAAATAAGTAATTTAAAAAAAAATAAAAACAAAAAAAAATTAAAAACACATCACACCAATATCATCTGAAAAACGATATGAAAAATTAAAGTTCGCATTTAAAAATAGAATGTTGGTGAAGACCCACCCCTTTAAGACGAAACGTCGGATTTCAATCTGGATGCTATCATTGAATAAAGTGTAAAAACTGGCAATTTAATTTAAAATTCGTTTTTAAATAAGCCCAGGAAAAATATAAAGATGCTCGGACACTGCATCTCTTGCGGTTTTCGAGATACCCATACATAGACTCCAATTCGGGCCACCCTGTACAAGCCGATAATTGATTTTTTTTCTACTACCGTGCGTAAAATACTCACTTTACGTATTCCCTAAGATTCATAAAATATACCTTTTCTTATGCAGTGCGCAAAATAAATTACGTTACGAACTAGTGCGTAAAGTAAATCTGACGTATATTTAAATTTTTAGTGCAGTGCGTAAAATAATTTATTTTACACCACAGTGCGTAAAGTAATTTTTTTATGCACTAATGCGTAAAGTAATTTAATAATATTTTGATTTTTTCATATTTTTGGGTAGTAGAAAAAATTTTGCATGCTACTCATAGTCTAAAGAACCCTTTTTTATTCTTAGGATTCTGGCATTCGCCTACGGCTCAATAATCCCATTCATAAAAAAAGGATCACTACACACTTGTTGCATAAAAAACTATTTTTGAGCAATATTTACAAATAAATTGGCGGTGTGTTTCTTTAAGAGCGTTTTTCTTAAAAATATTTAAAATCTAGGTAGTACCTATAGGGCAATAAATAAATAATTGCCAGTGGCGGAGATATTTTCTAAATTTCATGTTGAAAATGTATTTTGTATTGTGCGAAAAAAATTTACGATTAATGTGAAGATTTGCGATAAAATTTTCTTAAAATAGGTCAAAAATTGTTCCTTTAGAACATAGTACAGACAGGCCGATAACTGAAAAAATATATTTCAGCCATATTTACAAATATGGGGGTGTGTTTCTTCAAAGGTGTCTGGGTTTAATCTGTGTCAAAATATGGATTTTTTGGACATTCCTAGGATAGTTTTTAAGTTCTCAGAAATAATAAATCAAGAAGGCAGCCCAGTGGCGGAGACACGAAATGTTTCAGATTTTCGTAAAAATACTTAAAATCAATGTTATCCATCCAAATCATTTACTTACTTCCCTGTTATACGGGCAGAAAGTAAATACATTATTACTTCCTAGTTTTTCAGCTATATTTACAAATAACTGAACAATTTCAAAAATAACCGTTCTTTGGTCAAAATATGTCCAACTATTAGGTATTATTAAAGTGATTAAAAAGGTAGCATTAAATAACGCATAAAATGCTTAAATGAACCTGAAGGCACATATTATATTATTTAAATAACATAATATTGTGTCATTAACCCGATTTTAATAAAAATATGCCGAATAGACAATACTTGCGCGAATACTGGGATTAATGATGTCATGTCATGTTGTTTTTCTTCTCCATATAAGCTTTTGTTGGCATTTCTAAGCAGAAACAACGACAAAGACTTTAACGCTTTCCCTTTTTGGATCTGGATAATGTGTTGTATATTTTGTCAATGATATCCTTAAGTTCTTGAAACAATAAAGCGTGTTTTGAATTTTCAATAAATTACCCAATTTTTTAATGCTACTAATGCTGTTTCGCCGTGAATAATAAACTGCTTGCCAAAAACAAACAAGGACACAATTTTAGAATCAATTTTGAATTGCTGAATTGGCGGAATTTGATGAGTTTTTCAGATCCTGAATATGTCCCTGTGTGGTAAAAACGATATTTGGATATTATACAGGGCTGAAAGAAAGTAGCCCAAATAAATTTAAGCCTTGTTACTATACTATATACGGGGGCCGAAAAAAATATGTTTGCGAAAAAAAACCTGCAGGGACGTGTCACGGACAAAATTGGCATAAATATTTCCAATATTATGAAAACGCCACTTTCCCGGGACCCGAGGTAACCTATGTCGTCGTATCTCTCATATTGTTTCCAGGCTTAACGGCATTTTCATTCAAATCTAGAGAAACCCCCGGTTTTTAAAACTTTTTATTCCTCATGAGAGAGCCATCATCGAGTTTTATACACTTTTCCGTAAATCTCGTGAGAATTGACACCATAAAGAAAAATAAATTGGAATTAAAAGCCAAAATATAGGGTAAAGTTGGTACAGATGCCCCAGTGGTAGAGATGGCCAGCTTTTATTATTACTCGAAAACTTTTACATGTATGGTAATGCGGCTTATCCCAACCCAATCAGTTGTTTGTCGTTCAGGTGCGGAAGGAGGTGTTGCTGCTGAAAATTGTCTTGTTTTGGAGAAATTTTGTGATGTTTTTATGAGGTAGATGAAAATTTTTATATGTGATTACGATATAGGTTGTAAGATGATTAATATTTATTTGTTTAATTCGCAGTTTTGTCAAAAAATTGCGAAATGCATGTGCTACAATATTCTAACCTTAAAATGTATGTACATGTTGATTTACACAAACTGCATGGTGGGGCATCTTATATCATCTTTTGGTATAGATGGTCTAGAGAGGGCATTTTAATTTAGGTATCTAATTTTTTTTAAGATTATGCCATCCATCTATAAAAGGATTTGTCCTCAACGGGGGAAATAATATCAAAGGAACTTGTTATTGATGATGAGCTAGATGCAAATCTTAAGAATACTGTTGAAAATATAGTAAATAACACTATTTCATACAATATTACTGAAGATGGTGATGAAACAGCTGAAACATTACTTTATCAGTTCAATAAAAAACTAAAGGAATATGAAGAACGAAGACCTATAGGAAATCCATAGATACAATACTTCCATATGGTGTCGATTGCAAGTGAGTTTATAAGGGCTGAGAGTATACGAGATTGACAAGCTCATTGGAATAGCGTTAAACAAATGCTTCCTTAATTTCACGCCTCAACACACTTTAATTATGCGAAATCTGCGCACCTATACAGGGTGAAACAAATTCGCTTCTCACTATTGGGATCTCGTAAACGGTAAGAGATAGAGCAAAGTTTAAATTGGGGCAAAGTTGCGCAATTTAAGGGTGATTGATATGTCGTTGAGAAATTTAGAAAATTCCGACTACTTCCGGAGATATCCGTAATAAACCGAAAATCAGCTATTTCATTTTTATTTTTTCCTGACTTTATTTCAAGAGATAATATAAAATAAATTTAACATTATTATTGCCACTTTTTCTCCTTTATAAGATGGCGGTATTAAATTTTAAATCTGACGTTTCGTGTCCGGGCCCCCATCATCAACTTCATTTTTTTAAATACGGACCTGGATTTTTTATTTAATTTTTTAGAAGCCTTTGGTCCCCCAAAACCAACGATGTATCACACTTGTCTAATAGCGGTAACAAATATTCTTATAAGTGAAATAATGTAAAAAAAGATCGCCCCATCTCTGTCTAACGCAGTATCTCTTATGGAAAAATCTAGATTTGTTGATTTATTGATAAGTGTAATACATTGTTGGTTTAAGGAGGCCAAAGGCTTCTAAAAAGTTAAATAAAAAATCCAGGTCCGTATTTAAAAAAATGAACTTGATGATGGGGGCCCGGACACGAAACGTCATATTTAAAATTTGATACTGCCATCTTATAAAGAAGAAAAAGTGGCAATAATAATGTTAAATTCATTTTATATTATATCTTGAAATAAAGTCAGGAAAAAATAAAAATGAAATAGCTGATTATCGGTTTATTACGGATATCTCCGGAAGTAGTTGGAATTTTCTCAATTTCTCAACGGCATATCAATGACCTTTAAATTACGCAACTTTGCCCCAATTTAAACTTTGCTGTATCTCTTACCGTTTACAAGATCCCAATAGTGAGAAGCGAATTTGTTTCACCCTGTATTTGCAAGATATGCTACAATCAGAAAACTTAATTGATCCAAATGTTTATAAAATGATTTTTCACTGTTAGACGTTCTGATAAATTAAATAGTGGACCTTCTACAGATATGGTGACTGAGCAATCAATGATGAAATTAATGAAGACAGGTGGAGGTATTGCTTGAAATGGGTTTATGGAATGCATGCACTGTGTGTCAAGGACTGGAAGATCTCGGTAATGTTAGAATGGATACAACAGATCAGCATGTAGACGCAAGTGATTCACGAGTGAAGAGAGATTTTGAAGACGTCAAAAAAACTTTTTGAGTGGTGCTTATCACATGATCCTTTTGCTGAAGTTAAATAAATCATTTCCTGCCAGTGGAGTCGTCGGTGATAATAAAATTAATTGTCATAATGCTCGTGAAGTGGGATTGGCTTATATGATTAAAATGGCAGGACAAGATTTCAATAATATTAAACTAAAATGTGCTGACAAAGTATTTCCCCTTTTAACCAAGAATAGCACCATAAAAGTTCATGATGAAAAGGTACCTATAGACGGGTATTATTATTTCAACGCATGAGTATTACTAATGCATTTGAGGATGAAATTCTTGAATTAGCCCCCTACCCATTATTACTCTTTGATGCAATTGGAATGCGTAAAACACAGAAGTCCGTCATCTACAGTTGCTTTCAATCAGTAAATATTGAAAATATCAACACAAATGCTACCTACATCATTTTGGTTATAGAGCCACTATACATATAGTATTTGATGGTTCCAGTGATTATAAGAAAAATATTAAAGCTGCAGAACAACGTCGTCGGACAACAAAACCATCTTCATGTTGTGATGTTGTTTTTGATGAATTTGTGACAGTTCCAACACACCAACAACAATTTCTTTCAAATACTCGCTTCATTTCAGTGTTATGTGCAAAATTTACAACTGCGAATATTTTGGTGAAACAAGCTGATAATGCGGCCGATTTCCTCATAATTGAAACAGCAGTAAAACAATTAAATACAACAAATACAACTATCGTTGTTGGTGAAGATGTTGATTTGTTAATACTACTGACTGCACGAGCTCCAATTGATAGGATTGTTTATTTTTTGAAACCTGGGAAGGCTCATGAACAAACAAAAATGTATTCACCGAAAAGCATATCTACATATCCAAAATGTCAAGATCATATCTTATTTTTACATGCAATAACTGGCTGCGATAGTACATCAGCTATTTTCAAAAGGGGTAAAACAACAGTATTTAAATTGTTTGAAAAACGTAATGATTTAATCGAATGCGCAGAGGTATTTAAAAATATTGACGCTTCTCCACAGGTCATCATGACAAACGGGACTCGCTTTCTTCTTGCTATATATGGAGCTCCAAAGAATATTGATTGCATAGACAAGTACAGATATTCAAGTTTTCTTAAAAACACACGGAAATCAAAATAGTACAACTATCTTGTCTTCTTCCAACATCTGCTTCTGCCTGTCAACAGATATATCCTGTATACTATCAAGCTCAAGTGTGGCTAGGCAATCAACTGGACCCAAAGGACTGGGGCTGAAAAGTGGTAGATAACACTTTGGAGACAATTCAAACTTTACTTCCATCTGCTCCAGAAAAACTCCTTAACACTATTTTTTGCAATTGCAAAAGGGTTGTAGTACAAACTATGGCAGTAAAAAAGTCCGATTATTTAGTTTACCAGTATGTACAAATTGTCAAGGCCAGTCTTGCTTTAATATTGAATCAAATGCAACAGATGAAGATTCTGATAATATAAATGAGGAGACAACTGATGCATCTTTCTTCTTGGAACAATCTACAGATATCCAGCAAGAAGAGGACGAAGAGAGTGGGGAAGAAGGCGAAGAAAACAGTACTGTAGAAAGATTTGAAGATTATCATTGAGACTAAAATTTTCCGAAATCAACAATAATTCGTTCCATTTTAATCATTACCGTTACCATACTATTTTTTAATTATTAGCACATTGTCTAATAAAACCGAATTACAAAAAAATTTAAAAATATTTTTGACTTTTGATCTTTAATAATTTTTTTAGCAGATATTTTATTTATAATAGTGTTTTTAAGACCTGTACCAAAATACAGCTCTATGCCAATTATTGTAAATTGAAATGTGTATTTTGACTGGATTATTATGGTGTACCATCAAGAACGCTTCGTAGAAAGCTGAAGTCAAACGATTCTAAAAAAGGAAGGATGGGCCTAGATAGCTAAAAATGAAGGAAAATTAGTTAGACAGATAATAAAACTGCAAAACCATGGATTCGCGCCTCGTCATTTAGATCTTGACCACATGGCCTACAGGTTTGCAGTTCCATTACTCATTCAAAGTTTAAAAATTAACTGGCAGGAAAAGATCGGCTTCGCTCTTTGCTCAGAAGAAATTCCGAGCTCTCCGTAAGAAAAGCTGAAGGTAATAAATATACAAATAATCATCAATTTACAGTAGGTAATTAATTTTAGTTATTTTTGATATTTGAAATGTTTCCATAGCCAGAGGATTAGAAATATCCGTAGACAGACTAAAACATTATTTTGATCTACTCCGCTCTGTCCTAGAGGAGTTTCACTTGTTTGATAAACCCAGTCATATTTTCAACATGGATGAGACAGGGCTACAGCTGAATAATGTCCCAGGAAAGGTGACCGGTCGGAAAGGCTCCAAAAACGTGGCTGCAATAACTTCTGGAGAGAAGGGAGAAATAATTACAGTCGTTGCCATGCTGTAACGCTGAGGGTACATTTATGCCTCCAATAACTATATTTAAAGGCAAAAATCTGACAGTTGAATACGAAGATGGAATATCTCCTGGGTCTAAGATCTACATAAATGAAAAATCAGTCTCCATAAATTTAGATTTGTTTTTAAGGTGGCTAAAGACTCATTTTACGCCGCGCAAACCTGAAGGTAATGTTTTGTTGTTGATAGATGGTCACAGCTCTCATTGCTGTGTTGAGATGCTAGAATTTGTTATTCAAAACGATATAATAATTTTCAGTTTGCCAATTCATACCACGCACTGGTTAGAACGTCTCGACGTGGTGGTTTTTAAGTCATTAAAATCTGCGTATGCTGTGCCTGCAAATAACTGGATTTGAGCAAATCCTTCCAGAAAAGTTGGTCGTCTCCAATTTGTACATTTAATGAATGAGGCATGGGGTAAGGCAGCAGTACCAGGAAACGTAATTTCCGCTTTTAAAGCAACTGGTGTTCAATCTAGAAGCCGTTCCAGAATATGCTTTCCTCTCCGAAACTGCCATACCACGTACAAATATACTAAATCCGTCCAGAAAGAGACCACACCCGATCCTGTAACTTTGAACGAAACTGTGGACAGAGAAGCCTAGTATGAGTAATGCTCAAGAAACGCCATCAAGGCCAAGTACCATAGCCGCTCCAGAAATGTCCCCTCAGCCTTGCACCTCCACTGCTTCTCAAATTTTAACTCAATCAGTGATAATTTAAGAACACTCTGGTAGTTAATGCCAGGAAAAATTTTGGATCAGGTTTCGCCCCCACCAGATATTCGGCATTTGGAAAGTATTCGAAGATATTTCTACTGGGTTGACTGATGCTAATATAATATTGAGCAAAGAAAGCAAAAGAAAAAAAAAGATTTCCAAACCTAGCGAAAAAGTTACCACGATAAATTGAAGCTCAAGATAAGCAGAAAAATGTCTTCATCAAGTGGATCCGAAGTTGGCGACCTTCCTATGCTAGAAGATGGGTACTCTGATAATTCAATTGAAAATGATTAGTGCGTGGGATATGGATAAAAATATTCCACCAAGAAAGATGACTCAGTAAATTGTATATACTGCGAGCAATGGTTTCAGGATAGATGCAGCAAATTTGTTAATTTTTGTGATACCTGTGGAAGAATAGCTTATAAAAAAGAGATTTGTATCGGAGAATAGAGGCCATCACTACCATCATGTGTGGAGCATCTTACCCATTCACTGAGGGAGATATGGCCAGTTACAGAGCGTCTCTTTTTAATTAATATTTTCGAAAGCTTTTCGTGTATCAGTAGTATAGAAGAAAATTAAGGTCGGATGCACCCAATAACGTGTCGAATTCCAGTGTTCTACTCCAAACCGTTTTCGAAAAAAATATATATGTGAATATTCGAACCTATTGAATTCGAAAATGATCTCAGTTTTCCGTAGAAACGGTTAATTTTCGAGCTATGATTTTTTAATTGGTATGGTTTTTTTTTAGAATATATAGCTCAGCTTTGAGTGCCTATAGAAAAAATAAATTACGCTATAAGAACCTATTAATTTCAAGATTTACAGAGCCATTTCTGCTCTATTGATAGTGAAAACCGCAGTTTCTGATCGTATTTGGTTATAATGTTGAATCGCGATTTTTTTGAGGATCTGTGAAATATTTGTGAAAAGCTCGATATCCAGATCGACTAGGGAAAAACTGTAATTTTTTAACATTTTTTTAAAAAGAGCTCGCGACAAAACATTGTATTTTCATGCGTTTTAATTCGTATCTAAGCCTCCGTATTTATACGAGTGGCATTTTAGCTTCTGTATCCAGGAAACTCATTTTTTTTAACATTTACGGCAATATTTCGATTATTTTGAGATATACGAAACAAGTCTATTAAACTGATGCTAACAGTTTCTATAACAACGATTGTCAATAAATTTTCTATGTTTAGTTATCTGAAAAACTAGTCCTGGCAAAATTACA
>JAEQML010063337.1:0-23245 GCA_016904865.1 Pissodes strobi
TATAGTTTTATTTGCCATGCTAGCTTGATCTTCCGGATATTTTTGGTACCAGTCGTACTTCAAAATTTGTGGTTGCAAGTCTCATTGAGGTTTGCTTACTTGCAACTTCCAGAGTATGCGATTTTTCGGAACTCCAATAGTTTATTTTTGAGAGCAACTGCTCAAATGATGTACTAGTCTAGGGAGACAAAAATAATCTCACATAAAATTTTGCCATTTTTTGATCAGTGTTCTATTTAGAAGACATCAAGCAATCGATTTTTGGTACAAAGATTTCTAGCTACTCAGTGGGATAAATCAAATACGCAATACTCCAAAAACATAATAACTATTTCCTTTCTTTAAAAGTAGGAGGCAATTTTGTGTACCTTAAAAAAGTACATTTAAGTATACTTGATCAACCCTTGAAGACAGTAGGACAGTGTTTAAAAAGAAAGTACTGTCCTATTAAAAAAGTACTGGTAACTTCTTACCAAATTATTGATTAAAAAATACACTTCAGAAAAAGTTCTATCGTCGCGTCGGTAACAAAATAGGATTGCTGTGCCATATACAGGGAGGCTTAAAATGTCGCAAATCTCCATATTACAACATGGTTTCAAATTGTGATTGAAGACCATGGTAGTTCAGTAAAACTAATAAATTACTTTTAAGCGGGTCTTTTAAAATATATTGAGATAAAGAGTGGTTAAATTTCATTTTTACTCCAAAGTTCTTGAATGACAAATAAAGAGTCAAAGACATAATACGCAACAATCACATATCATGATAAATATTTTGTAGAATTTAGAACTCAACATACCCGCCAGCCTTTTCCTTATATTTTAGAGTTCTTCTTGAAGAGTTTGATAATACTTCTCATATCATACTGGGAGATATATTTTGGATACATTGCTTTATAATTGCCTCCAAACGATCAATATCTCGAAAGGGCCTGAGCTTGGAAACCATTTCTTTCAATAGCTCTCAGAGGAAAAAATCCAGGGTATAATATGTGGGGGACTTTGGTGGCCAGTGAATCTCACTGCGTCGTCCTATCCAGCGTCTCGGAAAAGTCTTCTTCAAGTGTCGGCTAGTCTTCTTGCGCTATGGCAAGAAACGCCGTCATGCTGGTACCCAAGACCACTACCGCGACGTCGCAAATTTAATGGCAGGGCACTTATGTATTCAAAAAGCTCGGTTCTTAGAAAGTTTAAAAAACATTCTGCTGAAATATTTTCTTGGAAAAAAAAACATTTGGCCCCACTAGTCCCTTATTTAGAATATAGCACCAAACATTTGTCTTGAAATAATATTGATCACGGCATTCTTTAACAATTTTGTGAGCATACAACTCTATTAGCAGTAGACGTTGTTTCATCGCCAAATAAAATTTTTCTCGCAAGAAAATAACTATCTTCAGCTTCTTCTTGAAACTAGGCGTAAAACAAAGAACCGGAATAGAAATCTCCTGCTCTAAGTGTATGAACAAATCTCGATTTATAAGGCTGGAATTTATTTACTTTTGAAACGTTCCTACAGCTGATTTGGATACATCATCTCGAACAGTTTTTGCAATGTTTCTTAAAGAAATTTTTGAATTTGCTACAACTGCCCACAAAACTTCCAGGTGATTATTTTCGTTAAGTGTTCTAGCATGCCACTTTTTCTTGAAATAATATTCGACAGGGCCAGGGTCTCTAAATTTAAAAATTAGATTTCCACCAGCGACATGGGAATTATGCCTTTTGGGGTGCCTGTTATGAAAAACTGTGGCTGCTTCTCTATGCGTCTTGTAATAATCACCGACTATGAGAACAATTTCTATTTTTCCGTATTTGTCAATTTAACTACCATGTTGAGTTTAAAAAAGCGTAGAAATATCGAAAAAAATCTAATCGGATTTTGTTAATTTGACAAAATTGTTTTTAACAATTTGACAAACCCCTGACAATAATGTAATAATACCTGTTGTCCTTATATAGTACAGGAATTGTACCGTTTGGGGTAAAAAAAGTTAATTCATAATATCTGACGACTGATTTCGGTTCCTAAGACAGTGCCTTACACTCGCATCTGCAGTGATGATACCATTCCCGACACACCAACCCCGCGGACCGGCATTCACACGCATTTCCACATCACACCTTAATAAGTTCAGGAGACTTGACGGGGCAGCGGACAGGTCGGAGCAGTATGGCGTACGCCACGCTGGGTTGTCCAGTTTTCTCCAGCCATACTTCGTTGCGTCCAGCTTTGTTCCAGTTCCAAGCCATTCTTGTAAACCAAGTCATGAGAGCAACAGCGAAGAACTAGAGAGCAAAGCTCCCCTATTCTGACTGTGCGAGCAGACATCGCTGTCTAAGCTAATTTCCTGGGAAATGGTCAGAATAGAACAAACCTGAACCGTCTTCTGAAGCCTGTACTCGAGCAGGGGGGACAGGACCCAGGGAATGCGGATGCCTGGACCGTGCAGACAGCCCTGCAATTAGCGGAAAATAATAGCCTGATTGTTGCTGTAACTGCAACAGACACGGATATTCTTGCCATGCTTGTCCAGCGCAGAGAGCATACCCAGAAGTTGTTATTTTTTGCTTCAGGGATCTGCGGAAGAGCTAGCAAAACGCACCATATCGAATTGGTACAGGAGCGCCTTGGCAATGTGAAGTCAGCCATTCTATTTGCTCAGGCCTTTTCCGGCTATAATACAACGTCATCAGCTATTTTTTGTAAATGGAAAAGCTTCAACACTGAAAATTCTTCAAATAACTAATAGCTTTGTCAAGAAGTTGGAGTTTTTAATCAGCACGGAGCAGATGTGGAGAGGATCGTCTCCTACGGTGAGAAAATACTTCTTGCTTTATATATAGAAGAGCAAAATATGCCACCCTAGATGACCTCTGCTGCAACCTACAAAACAAAATAGCCGCCACGCAAACGGTAGATGCCGATTTGCAGCTGAAAGCTCTGCCCCTTACAAGTGCAGCTGCTCGACAACATTCATGCACTTGTACCTGCCGGTCAGTTAAAGAAAAATAAAACGGTAAAACATTCTGGATTACTAAAATATTAATTAGGTTGCTATTTGTCATACTCAAGTACGCCTTGGAACAGGAACAAAGTTGGATGCAACGAAGTATGGCTGGAGAAAACTGGACAACCCAGTGCGGCTTGTGCCACACTGCTCCGACCTGCTGCTGCCCCGCTGAATATCCTGAACCTAATTAGGTGTGCGTGCAAGTCCGGATGTGGAAATGCGTGTGGACGTCGGTTCGCGGAGATGGTGTGCCGAGAATGGTATCATCACTGCAAGAGTGTTCTAATGCAAAATTGGCTCATAACGAAGAAAACTCCGACGACCCAAATGGTATCTAGAGTAATTTTTTTATTAAATTCATAATTATTTGTGAAAGTGTCAAGTCATGGTACTTCTAGCCATATTTATATATTGATTTAACTGTACATAGTAAAACTTTTATACTACTGTTTCAGTAAAATCTAGGTCCGCATATGATATATTTTAAGCATTAAGTGGTACTGTTATATTTAATAAGAATATTTAAATATTTTCAAGGGCTGATGTGCCCTTATTTCTCTTCAAGCAACTCGTTTATCATATTTTCAACTCCTTTAAAACCCCAGGCGCGCCCTCGCGGAGATCAGAATGTTATGAATTAATTCTTCTGGGATTTGGGCTCATTTTTCGATATACTTCCTGTACTAATAAACAGTCTACCTTACGGACAGGACTTACATGGACTAAATGCTTGATTTAAATTAAATAATTTGTCGTTTAAATGTGAAATTTAACCACCAATTATAATTTGAAGAAAGTTGATCGAAATCAACTACAATTTTGGCCAGATTATATTCAATTTCTGGTTTGTCAGCTTCTATGACTATCTTCTTATCATCGTCCTGACAGGTGGGAATTAGAAAAACACTTTTATATCTCTTAGAAATATAAGACACTACAGCACAATTGTCGGCAAATCCAAACGTGCTAGATCCGATTGGTCGAGCATTTTTTGCCCTTTTCGCGGACGATTCTTATAGTTGAAAGGTCACGATATAGGAAATCCTTCAATAATTCGACACTGGTAGACCATCTATCTGCCGACACATTTCGATTCGAACTGAAAATTTGGTTCAAATATTGGTAGCACAACATCCTTGGCACTATTGCTTTATTCGAATTGTTCATCTGGCTGGGTTCCATCATAAAACCTCAAGTTTGTAGTTGTATTTAATTTTTGCATTACACAGGGCCCAGCTTTAAATTTCGTATTTGCTTGGCTTTAGGGACATGAAATTAATAATTTCGTCATAAATTTGATTAAAAATACCGCAAATAAAAATAGTTTTTGGTCAGCTTTTATTGAAATTCGACCTGTGTGCGACGAGAGTCCGCCAACCGTTACTAAGCAAACAGGTAAAAAACTGCAATTCCTTTGTAGCGCTCGCTGGACATGCACATCAAAGCTGTTGCGATTGAGTGGTTCTACTTATCGTATAGTTAATGTTCGGTGACTAAATGAAGTATTAGGATGCTTTTGAATATGAGTTATGCCCACTTAGAAATTATAGCAATTTTAAGCTTTCATAAAAACATTAAAGCTTCGACAACATGCTGATTCAAATTAGCAGCGCGCAGAGACAAAATAGCACAAATATGTATTAAAAGCAAATAATGTCCAATAACGACGTGCTAATAAATTAACCGAAAAACCTCAACTAACTCAGAAAAGCCAAAACCAACCGAAACTATCATTAGATGTCGAATTTTTATGAAAGATGACAAAATTGTAATCAATGCCATTGGATTCCCTTTAGATTCGTTATTTCCAACAATCGAGAAAGGCTATTTTCGCAAAAAATTAAAAGATACTGACAATCGGTTAATTAAACAACTGCTCTTCTTTAGAATAGTGTAAAGTAAGTCAAAACTAAGAAAAATCAGGTGAACAGCAAAGTAAAAATAGTATTTGAGGAAATATATACTAATATATATTAAGAAATGTCGGTTCGTATTTTTTACCTGTTTTTTGCAAGCAATTAAAACAACTCTTGGATGGCAGCCCGCGTATTTACAGATTGAGTGAGTTGACGAATATCTAGTAGGTTTATCATTTGTTTTTTCATGTGTCAGCAGTCCTCCACCTCCCTAAGTTCTTGGATGATTTAGGTTCCGCTATTTCTTAAATGTTTGTAAGTCTGAACATTTTCTTATTGATTTAAATGAACTAGCATACTCCGAAAAGTTCATATTATTTTCGATAAGTACTTATTAGCTATCCGCTGTATGTACACTAATAATACTGTCACGGCTAGCAACCATCCGAATGTTTTTGTGCGACCCTATAGAACTAGCCTTGTCGGGTCTACGTATGAGTTATCGCCGGCCGCGAAGATTCAGGAACTGTGGTCGAGAATAATATAGAGTGGCCTCTCTTCTTCCGGAGTATTCGTGGTAGATGTTAGATTGTATATAAATAGCAGGTAGCGGCGAGTTGCAGTTAGTTACTCCTTGAGTGTTGAATTGTAAAGAGCTATTAGTTGTAAAATTATTAGAGTAGTTTAGTATGTTTAATTGTATACAGTGGTAGAGAATTAAGGGAGTATTAGTTTGATATAGTAAAGTTGTAATTTTATCAGAACCCACGGGAAAAAGGTAACAATACTATCAAATTTGCTTACTTACGGGTACCTTACATTTTATTCATAAAACAAAATTTGAACCTTTGCACATCCATACATGTTTTGGAGAATTCTTTCTCAGATGCCGAATTTTTCTTGGGAATTTACGAAAAAGCTGCATAAAAACATGTTTCCTAAAGTATCTCGAATAAGAGTGTTGATGCCTGGTTTCCCAGCAGCAGCATGCAGAAACTTTGCAATGACATCGTTAAACGATATATATTTTTTGCGGCGGTTTCATTTCTCTTGAAGAGTTTTTCTGCGTTTACCCCGTCAAAATCAGTAAAACTAAAAGCGCCTCTATTTCTAATTTATTTTTGGCCCTGATGTACGTCGCGTGCTCACATTTGTCGCCTACTGACTCCAATTATTCGTTTGTGTATATCACCATTATATTTACAATATCACTCGTGACGAATTACCTGCAGATTCCTGTAGGTCCTTTGATATCACATATAGGTTGCTTCACGATGGGCAACTTCATTCGAAGTTTGTTTTTACTTTTAGTTTTTGTCAATACAGCTGCGTGTTTTCTCCGAATGGTTTTCTTATTTTTCTTCCAAATAAATATGGTACAGGATTTGCGTCTACGTCATCGCCAGATTCAAATTCCTGTTCCGGGCCAGTCGCTTCATCCTGTACTATCAGGCTATCGTTCTCGGCCTGGCCAGTCTCATCGTGGAAATCCGCCAAGGTTTTTTTCTTCATTATTGAGCTTATGTAGACTCATTTGCTCCTCCTCAAAATCTCCCATTTTTTTTTTTGTAAAAGCCAAACACTCATTCGATTCGTATATCGGATTTGCACGTTGACAAAGTTAATCAGATATGTTCCTAGATTAGGATTTCCAAGTCTTTTGGTGGCCTTCCGCACCCAACCTATTCCGGCCGGAAAACTACGAATCGCACAAATCTGCCGCTACCTATCATTACTCAGGCAACACTGCTAAGAGTATTCCTAGATCTACATTTAACACCCCCCTCTTCACAAGGGGATATCGCCTAAATTGTATTAAGCCGGTCTACTAGACCGTACGTCACTACTCGAGGGTTTAGTAAGTCATCTAGAAAACATCTGACCTCGATTTGTCAACACCATTTTAATTAGTGAGTTAAACTTGTACCATTTATTTTTAAAACGAAACAAGCCACCATCCTAAAAATATTATGTCCACATTGGATTAGATGGTAATCCATAATTGACAAAATCGATCTATATTAAACACGAGTCATTTTTTGAATAGCTAATTTATGGCCTTGCTCGCCGACTTCGCTGAAACCCGAAACAAGACTAAAAAAAACAACAAAAATATCCGTATGACATAAAATTCTACTGGCCAACACATATTAAACGAATTTGAATTATGGTCAAACTACCCGACGGGTAGTAAATTTAATAAAAGCCGTGGACTTTAATGTTGCCATTCGTTGCGCCGTACAAACGCCATAATGAAATTTTATCACATTCGACTGTCAAAACTCGTAAACTATAATTATTGGTCAAATACGAGCGGTTACATCCGTCATGGCTCTATTTAAGTAAGAGTTAATGTGAAATTGAGTAGCGAAATCATATGTGTTGAACCTGATTATTTACGTAGGTATACATATTTCTAATATGACAGTAAAATATACTGTACCTAACATATTTATTTATACACCAAGTGAGTTAAATTAGTGTTAATGCATAATTATAAACTAGCATAGGAAATCGAGTTATGAAAATAATTCACTTAGTAGCACACTGAATTAATGGAATGGTTAAGTCAGCTTTTTTTTGTTGTCAATTTATAGACAGAAGGTTGGATTAGCCTTCTGGGCTCAAGTTTCTTTTAGCGGAAATCGGCTACAAAAAATATCGTTCTATAGGATGATTCTATACAAGAATACTAGCACAAAAATAATTTTCCTTTTCTCCGCAAATGTTTTGTTTTCCAGAAAACTAGATTTTTTTTTTTATATGATAATTTAGCGAAAACCTATACTTGGATAATTTTCCCATAATTTTTTTTGTCATAGGCCGGTCCAGAAAAACCTATTAATTAGAACGGTGTTATTAGTTTTATCCGAAAATGCCTAATTAATGAAAAATTTTTTTTTTTTTTGTAGTTTAGAAAAGCGGAAATCGGCTACAAAAAATCGTTCTATAGGATGATTCTACACAAGAATACTAGCACAAAAATAATTTTCCTTTTCTCCGCAAATGTTTTGTTTTCCAGAAAACTAGGATTTTTTATATGATAATTTTGGGTTAGTTTGAGTTAGTTTGGGTTAGTTTAGGTTAGTTTGTGGTAATTCGGGATATTGAAGGGACAAGCGCGCGTAGCGCGCTTGTCTTTTTACTCTGGTTAGTTTAGGTTAGTTTGGGTTAGTTTGGGTTAGTTTAGGTTAGTTTGGGTTAGTTTGGGTTAGTTTGGGTTAGTTTAGGTTAGTTTGGGTTAGTTTGTGTTAGTCTGGGTTAGTTTGGGTTAGTCTGGGTTAGTTTGGGTTAGTTTGGGGCAATTTGGGATAGCGAAGAGACAAGCGAGCTATGCGCGCTTGTCTTTTTACTATGGTTAATTAGGGTTAGAGAGGTAGAGAGTTACTCTAAGCCAAGAATTTTTTTCTAATGGATTTTCGCTCTTTTAATTTTTTTTTTTTTAAATGAGATTGATGTATTTGCGGCGAAAAATTTTGATTGTTCTGCGTTGAGAGAGGTATTATAATGTCAAAAATGAATTTAATTTCTTCCTAACGGATTTCCGCTAAACGAAACTTGACCGGCCTTCTGACCGTTGCATTAACAGTTTTCACATCTTAATTATGTTTATTGGACAGTTCTTTATGTACCATCAATATCATGTTTTTGGTTAATTGAATTGCATTTAATTTATTAATTTAAAAGCACTATTCGTTGTTTTAACAGTTGAACCTAATCTATTAAAATGGTCATTTAACTATTTAATAATTTTAAATTATCTAGGGGCAATGTTCATTTGACTCTTCTGAAATAGTTAAACATTAAATCCTTAACTTAACCAAAAGCCAAATTGGCAAGTCAAATATCAAATCACATCTTAGTTCCTAGCAGTGTCTGATAATGTGATCGTACAGATGCTTTTGTCGGGCTATCCATTTGATAATTTACTTCTTTTAACAGTAAATATAATGTAGATAATATATTCTATATTGTTGTGTAGGATCCATGTTTTACCTTAGAAATGTTTGCCGATTCTCTCCACTTAGAGCCGTTTGTTCTGGCTCCAGGGTGTAAACAGCACAAGTGCTAATTTAGTGACCCTAACGAAGCTGAAAAACCTAAAGGAAACTGGAAAAACAGTCGACGTTTCGAGGAATAAATCTGCCCCCGTTGTCAAGAACGAACAAATCTAAAAATGAAAATGAAAATGGTTAGTAAATGCAATAAAACAGTAAAAAGCTCTTGCAGATTGTCAAGCTTTGAATTGACTTTGACAAGATGGCAATTATAATGTCATATCATTTAAATTACTGGTTACGGTTACTGGTCTTTTGGGTTTGTGTGATATTGAGGTGTTATTAGGTACATAATTAATTCGTTTTTGAAGTATTATATATCTACAATTTGATGTTATTCGCTTAGGAAGAATTCAATGATTTTTGCTCAAAGGTTTAGTTAATTCTTAAATGTCCCTTATCAACTCCACTATTTAGCAAAGGTAACCAGGTGCTATTAAAATTAACAGAAGTTGAAGCAACACATTCATCTTTATTTAATAAAATTAAAGTACTTTCTTTAATTTTACGTTTTTTGGATGAAGGTTCCTTTGCTAAAATACTTGAAGCGTTCCATTGTATTCTGTGATTGTTATCAAATGCATGCTGACAAATATGTGATTTGTTAAATTGTCAGGGGCGGCTTCCCTGTGCGCGCGCACTGCCTTCGAAAGTAAACGGAAAAATAAAATCTTCCCTACATACAATTTAACATAAACTAACTATAATTTGCGAATTTACATATTTTTGAATCTCCACTGGCCGCCGAATACATTATTTATAAGAGCGAAATCGAGGCACGACGGCGACGATCAAAACGCAGAGCGTCCAACGGCGGCCTCCTTCCGTAACCACAACTAGTTTAAATCTGCCGTGCACTAGTGTTCGGCGCTCTTGTTAAAGGCATTTTCGTCATGCAAAACGGTCGGGAATGTTCGTAAAATCACGAGAAGTCAAGGCTCATCCGTGCGCTATTTAGATCCGCACTTTGTAGCTTAATTTAGTGATAATTTGCAATTCTTGCTTATATAGTATGGTGTAACAAGCTGATTTTTTCAGGGATGAAAGTACATGATAAGATAACCCTTATTCCGGAGGTAATACAAAATTAGACTCCACAAAAGGACACTATCATCAAAAATCGAGATATTGGTACCATCGTATAGAGGAAAAAATACTTATTTTTTGGTCCAATGCACAATATGGTCTTTGTAGGAAGTATTTTTTGATAATTATTCAAAAAAAAAATCATTTGCATTAGCCCATATGGCCGAAAAAAAAGTTAAATGTAAATATCTCGGTTTCAACCGTGCAAAAATTTAATTAAAAAATAGTTATTTTTAAATATAACACTCAATTAACGAAAAGGGAAGGCTTAAATGAAAAAAAAATATTCTTTATAAAAGTTTCGCTTATGTCTTGGCAAGGTAATAGAGCGAATCCCATATTTTTTGCTTATAAACTAACAATGGTATAACAATAAATAATGAGAGACGTCATGGGTTTACGCCCTAATTAAATATGTCCAGCCTCTTCGTCTTCAAGCTACGGCTGATGCAACACATTTATTATAGGTCCTGAAAAATTCAGCTTGTGTGGAAAAAGTGGGAGGTAAATCGTTTTTTAGAGCGAATATTACTCACTACTATTATAAGTATTATTCTGTATTATACTCCAGTCGAGCCGTGAATTTATTTTTGTTTTGTTCGGTTCGTTGACGCTTGTTAATTAGCTGCATATAAACTCGTGAGTTTAGTGTACGAAATATTGTTTAGTGTTTTATATTTTTATTTATATACTATTATTCTACTGTCATGGCTCGTAGTTCGGGTTCTGACAATTGCTGTGGGGGCATAAATTCAGTTGACAATATTATTAAAAATAACTTTTCTTTATTGGATCTGACTAAAAAGATTGAAATAAAGAGGTTAGGGCGACCGATGCCGGTTCTAAAATTAGACCAAACATGTACCAAGAAAAAGGATGGTCGGTCTTTCACCAGACATTTTAACCCCCGAAATCTTGTGGCGAATGGAATTTCACTTTAAAGCTAGGAAACGGCAAAGTCGAAGGGCTAGCCATTGACAAAAAGATGTTCAATAACACTTTTTTACCATCAAACCGATATATTTTTTAACGTTTTCGAACTTCTCCTGATTTTTTTTTGAACTTTATTGATTTGTAGTTACAATAAACTGTTTTAATGGTTTGCTCTTCTGGAATCGATAAGTACCTACTTATTAATTTGTTTTAGTGCGCAACAATTACCATTCAAGAGGGCGCCAAATTCATTTTTTAAACGATTTTAACGAGTATTGGGTAATAAATGGGCGTGGCACCTCCAAAACTTTCCGCCTTCGGCGGGTAAGCCTTCCGCAGCGCCTGCACCGGGCATCCACCTATGCGTACGACAAAACTTACATAAATTGCGCACTACCTATTTAAAACCTCACGAGCCGCCACTGGAAATTGTGTATTTTTAATATAAGTTTGGTGTTCTTTTATACATTTTGATAATGGTCTACAGGTCTCACCTATATAAAATTTATTACTTTCACATGGTATTTTATAGATAACATATTTAGTAGTTTGGATCTAAGGGTGTTTTCTGTTTTGGAATTATCACGAATGTTAAATTTATTACCTATTCGTTTTATTTTGTCTGGAATAAAGAGGTTCGTAATAGGTCTATTTTGATTTTGTCTAATATTTGGTTGTCCAAACTCTATAAAGCATTTTTGAATGAAATCAATAGGATAGTTATTATTAATTAAAACATTACTTAAAAATTCTTTTTCTGTGTTGAAATTTTTATTATTACATATTATTTTCATTCGATCTTATAGACTCTTTACGCCCACTTTTTAACCATTATTGGGTGATTTGATTTAAAATTTAAATATCTGTTTGTATGTGTAGGTTTTCTGTATATTTTTGTTTCGAAACTATTCAAGCCTTTTTTATAAGAATGTCAAGAAATTAAAGTTGTTCATTAATATCTTTGTCTATAGTGAATTGGATTGTAGGTTCTTTCGTGTTAATGTTAATATCAGTTAGAAAATCGTTAAGAAAATGTTCGTTATATTGATAAATTGAAAAAAAATTAGTATGTAGTTTATAGACAAAAAGTAAGTAATTCGAGTATGGTGTCAATATTGAATTTTGTACCTTCACTAAGTTTAGTATCATTTTGTAGTTTATACCTTACAATATTTAAAGTTTTATCAACAGATATGTTTGTAAAAAAATTAACAACTTCAAAACTCACCAGGGTGTCATTAGGATTTAGATTAATTTGTGATAGTTTTTCTAAAAAATGTTTTGAATTTCTTATATATGAGCTAGTGTTGTTTGCAAGTGGATTAAGAATGTTGAGTATATATTTAGCAATAGGGTGTGTTGGTGAATTTATACAGCTTACTATTGGACCTAGAGGTATGTTTGGTTTATGTATTTTTGGTACTCCATACAAATAGTAAAACACCTCATTTTTATGGAGTACCAAAAATACATAAACCAAACATAACTATTCGTCCAATAGTAAGCAGTATAAAGTCACCAACACACCCTATTGCTAAATATCTACTCAACATTTTTAATCCACTTGCAAACTCATAGCTCATATATTAGAAATTCAAAACATGTTTTAGAAAAACTATCACAATTTAATCTAAATCCTAATGACACCCTGATGAATTTTGATGTTGTTAATCTTTTTACAAACATGCCTGTTGATAAAACTTTAAATATTGTAAGAAATAAACTAGAAAATGATACTAACCTTAGTGAACGTACAAAACATTATATTGACACCATACTCGAATTACTCACTTTTTGCATATAAACTACATACTTTCAATACAATACTAACTCTATCACATTTATTAAGAAATATTTTAATGGAAAAATTTTGAATTAAGTTTTGTTGAAAATGAACAATATAAACCTTTAATTTGTTAGCATTAAATAGATGCGATTTTTTCAATTTATCAATATAACTAACATTTTCTTAATGATTTTCTAACGTTAACACGAAAGAACCTACAATCCAATTCACTATAGACAAAGATATTAATGAATAACTTTCATTACTTGACATTCATATAAAAAAGACTTGAATAGTTTCGAAACAAAAATATACAGAAAACCTACACATACAGATATCTAAATTTTAAGTCAAATCACCCAATAATCGTTAAAAAGTCTATATAAACGAATGAAAATAATATGTAATAACCAACATTTCAACACAGAAAAATAATTTTTAAGCAATGTTTTGATTAACAATAACTATCCTATTGATTTCATTCAAAAATGCTTTATAGAATATAAACAACAACATATTAGACAAAATCAAAATAAATAGACCTATTACGAACCTCTTTATTCCTTATATTTATCAGACAAATAAAACGAATAGGTAATAAATTTAACATTCGTACTATTTTCAAAACAGAAAATACCCTTAGATCCACACTAACAAAAACAAAACCACCAAATAAAAATGAAACTACTAAAAATTATCTATAAAATACCATGTAAATGCAATAAATTTTATATAGGTAAGACCTGTAGACCATTATCAAAACGTATAAAAGATCACCAAACTTAAATTAAATAAATAAAAGTAAAAAGTACATTTTAAAAAACAAGTTTTTATTTAAATGCACTAAAAAGAAGAAAATAAATTTTGAAGTAAATCAAACCCATTATTTTGTTACATTAAACATTTTTATATGATATAAAAGCTTGTCGCGAGATTTTCCTGTTTAAACTTCTCGCGACAAGCTTTTATATTATATAAAAATGTTTAATGTAACAAAATAATGGGTTTGATTTACTTAAAAAATTATTTTCTTCTTTTTAGTGCATTTAAAAAAAAAGCTTGTTTTTAAAAATTTATTTTTACTTTTATTTATTTTTTACTTTTTAGTAGGTATTATGGTATAGCAAAATCACAAATTTAGTAAATATTATATTTTTATCTATGAAACTTAGATTCGTAGTATATAATAAAAGCCATTTTGAATCAGCCATTTTGAATTTTCAGTATCTGATAAAAAAAATTATATTCCTTGTCTCTAAAAACTCCCTAATACCAATTTTAAACCAAATCGGACATTCTTTAAGTAGTGCCTTCACCATTAACCTTTAAAGGGAATGGGAGTGTAAGCAACACCACTGTCTTTATAAGGATAAATAATGGCAACACCATAGTATTATATTTCAATTTGAACTACAAACGCATCCCAAATTTGAAGTCAATTGGATATGTGTCAGCTAAAATTGACTTGCAACATTTAACCCAAAATCGGCCATGTTGAATACGCCATTTTAAATTTTCAAATGATAAAAAATTCAAATTCCTTGTCCCCAAAAACCCCCATATAACAATTTTAAACGAAATCGGACATACTTTAAGTAGTTCCCTCCTACCCTACCCTTGAAAAGGAGGGGGGAGTATAAGCAAGACCATAGTTTTATATTTTCATTTTAGCTACAAACGCATATCAAATTTGAAGCCAACTGAATATGTAGAAGTCAGCCAAAATTGACTTGCAACATTTAACCCAATATCAGCCATGTTGAATCCGCCACTTTGAATTTTCAAAATCTGATAGAAAATTCAAATTCCTTGTCCTCAAAAACCCCCATATACCAATTTTAAACGAAATCGGACATACTTTAAGTAGTGCCCCCTCCCCTACCCCCGAAAGGGGGGGGGGGTGTAAACTTAACAACATTATAATATTGTATTGTCATCGGAACTATAAACGTGTACCAAATTTCAAGTCAATCGTACATTTAGAAGTAGTTCTAATTCAGCTTGCAAGATTTGATTACAGGCAGATCCACAGGTGAAAGTAAATAAAAGCTTGTAAAATACACAATTTCACAAATCACCTATTTGTCAACATGCATTTGATAACAATCACAGAATACAATGGAACGCTTCAAGTATTTTAGCAAAGGAACCTTCATCTAAAAAACGTAAAATTAAATAAAATGCTTTAATTTTATTAAATAAAGATGAATGTGTTGCTTCATCTTCTGTTAGTTGTTAAATTTAAACTAACCCAAACTAAAGTTGATAAGGGACATTTAAAAATTAACTAAACTCTTCAACAAAAATCATTGAATTCTTCCTAAGCGAATAACACCAAATTGTAAATATATAATACCTACTTAAAAAACGAATTAATTATTTACATAATAACACCTCAATATCACACTAACCCAAAAGACCAGTAACCGTAACCAGTAATTAAATGATATGACATTATAATTGACATCTTGTCAAAGTGAATTTAATGCTTGACAATCTGCAAGAGCTTTTACTGTTTTATTGTATTTACTAACCAATTTCATTTTTAGATTTGTTCGTTCTTGACAACGGGGGCAGATGTGTTCCTCGAAACGTCGACCGGTTTTCCAGTTTCATTTAGGTTTTTCAGCTTCGTTAGGGTCACTAAACTAGCACTTGTGCTGTTTACACCCTGGAGCCAGAGTAAACGGCTCTAAGTGGAGAGAATAGGCAAGCATTTGTAAGGGAAAAATAAATATATTCTTATTAAATTTGACTATTTTCTTTGTATAGTAATGTATAAAATGATGACTTTATAACGATTATTGGAAGAAATGATTTTCCGCTGTGAGTACAACATCGAAGACAATAGCTATACATCAAAATGGATCCTCAAGAGATGTTTCATATATATTAGAGGCAGTAATATGAAACATTCTTTATATCATTATATATTTATATTTTTAGAGGCACTGTATGCATCTAGTTTTTCTCTTTTTTTTTCAACATTTCTTTTCCTTAGTTTGTACAGATATATTTTTTAGACTGCATAGGTGTTTAAATGTATCATACTGTGTACTACTAAAATACAGAAGCTACTAAGTAAATATCACCGTGTCCTAAGCTTGAACTTGAAAAATATTATGTAAATATTAACGACAAAATATAAACAACGCGGCCAGCCAACGCAAGCGATTATAAATCTTAAACGTGTAACGATCAGCAAATTTTATTATATAAATACGCTAGTGAACCATTAGTTCGGCAGACTTTGTTTCTCACCTAAACGAGTTTATTGCAGCACGCATGTGTGCAAGATCCTAGCTTGCAACCTTATTCCCTAGGCAAACCTTAGTTTCGCAGCACACATGTACGTGGGTTTGGTGGTTACCCACCTTCCGTAGTAAAAGTGGAATCTACGATAAATTTGTCAAGGTTCTGGGAAAGTAGAAGTGTCAAGTAGGTAATTTGCAGGGTAAACTCTGAGTGTACTTAAGAGAAAGCCAACACCACAAATAAAACACAACACCACTCTTAAGAAAACTATAATATGAAACAATGAGCGAATATCTATAAACAATTAAAAAATATACCACAATCGAAAGAACATGCGCACCTTTGTAATCGGACATATTGCAAACTCATTAAGCTTGTGACCAATAGACGTTGTTATTGTTTTCTCATTAAGTCTTTAATCAACAGACGTTGTTATTATTTTTAACTAAAGTGCTTTCTTATCATCTATTCTCACCTGACGTAGATCGATTCCGAATCTGAGTTATACAACCCGCACGTCAACAAAAGCATGGCGCTACGGCATACAGGTCATAACAGTAAATGCCCTACATATATTCTACACGTGGCAATACATATTATGTAAGATGGCAGATTCATAAGCATCAGAATTGACCTTTCAAGTGTGTTTACGGAACCCTGTGAGTGGCATATAAACAACAATAAAGAATTTTGATTGAACCATCCAAATTTTTTATAGCAACCTACGCTGGGATCGTAAAATGGTTGATCCAACGTTTTAAGCTTAACGGAAACATGTGAGTGGCATATAAGCAACAAGAAAAAATGTTGATTCAACATATTATATGTGTTTGCTGTATGGAATAAGCCATAATCTGGCAGATTGTGAAATGAACCAATATGAATACGACATTTTTTATGGTTGAGGCATAGCATGCAAAATGACCGCCCTATATAAACGTGAAAAACTGATGATCTATTTCTTTGTTGGCTCAATCGTTTTGTTTTTCTTCGGCGTATATGCTAATGCGATTGTTAAGTTATTGGGGAATGGGGATCTTCAGATTTCATATATCTAATTCCAAATTTTCAGAGCTTCACATAATATTTGTATATCATTTTACTAAGTATCCAATTAGTTTTAAAGTTCACTTGATTCTGAAGTGGTTACAGCACAATCGAAATGCGACGGAGAACTACAATTTTTAGTAAACATTAATATCACCTGTAACTAAAGACAAGTAAATACTGCATTAAGGAACAGGAGATTGGGATGCAAAACCTTAGAATTATCTGTGACTAAACCAAAGAGCGAAATTCAGTTAAATTGCACATGATGTGCCAGATCATACTAGCGATACTATTACTCTATAATTAAAACAGTTTGTTCTGGACGTATGTACTCGATCGTTCGCCAGATTTGGCCTTCTCCTTCTCAACCAACAAACATCGGATTTAAATGTAAGAACTACTTCCATATTGGCATGGAGATACCGAAATGAACCAACTGAGAATTTAAATAATTTTAAAGAGCAAAGAACATATTCAAAATGATGGCTTATCCTATCTATAAGATTTCTAAGTGCGTTACGGTTTCATTATTCGAATTGCAGAAATTTAACTATCTTCTTGTATTACACACAATATACAGCATAGGTATGTACTTTTCATTACAATTCTCTGAAGCTATTATGTCTATCCTTCTTTGTTATTGTAACTTAGTCTAATGTATTATTCCTACCGCGTTTCGTCTCAACTTTGCTGTCAGAAAAAAAACGATGTTTTGCATATTTAACCGCTAAATTACCCTAATGTGAGGTATGTCGTGCAACAAGCTTGCATGTTGCGGCTTTGACTTTAATGCTATTTGTCAAAATATTTGAACGAAATTGGCTAAAATTAAGCTGTTATTCGAGAAAAACACAAGAAGAATGCTAAGTGACTTACGAACATCGTAAACATAATCGAAAATAACAGTATATCTGACAAAGAGGCTCAGTTAATTTACTTCTCCGGGTTTAGAAAGCAATAAAATCAGGGAAATTTTAAATAATTAAAAACTTATTTCAATTATAAAAAAGATAGGACATAGGATTCTCACTAGGTAAGCTTGTACGCAGAGAGTTCTGAGCATAACAGAAGTTCGATGTAACACAGCCAAAAATACTTTTTAATTCCAGATGGGTTAGATCGTCTTGACAGACTTGTTGAATAAAACGATTGTTAATTCTTGGGGTAACGGTCTATGGTAAAATATGGCAAATAACAAGACAAAAATAAAAAATACACAACAAAACTAAAACAAACTTATTAAAATCCAATAAAATTAGGATTATCACATAGGCCTAAAATATAATACCTAATTAAAAATGACCCAGAGCAGCCTTCAAATCTCCGAGTGTAGTGTTAAGAATATCTATCTGTACTTGACTAAGTACCTCATTTGCTACAGACATCATCCGGTTAAAAGGGGATAACAAATTATTAGGATCAACAAAAAAGAATTTTTGTTCGGTTGGCAATCTAAGATTAATCTTTGGCACATTCAATCTAACGTAATTTATGAAATTAGATTCACTATACTTAAAGTTATTTAGCACATTGAATAGAAATAGCACAGCTTGTTTTTCTCGTCTTTGCAAGAGAGTTTGAAATTTGAAAGCATCCAGCATACCCTTGTACGATATCCTGTAGGGACAAGCATTATATTGAACCACATATAGATAACGGAGAAACCGCTTTTGCACTTTTTCTATCTGGTCAATGTGTGCTAACTGTAAAGGCATCCATACTTGAGAGGCATATTCAAGATGCGGTCTAACCAATGCATTATACAGTCTTACCATAGTTGCGATCTTAAAACACTTACTGTTTCTTATGAGGAAGCATAACGCCTTGAATGCCTTCCTGATAGTGTTGATGTAATGACTGTTAAATATCATATTTGATTGGAATAAAACTCCCAAATCAGTGGCTTCAGAAACACGGATCAGGGTGGACTCGCCAATTTGATAGTTGCTTAGAATAGGGTTGACTTTTCTAGTAAAGGTGAGAACTGAACACTTTTTCACATTAAGAGACATTTTGTTATTCTGGAACCATGTGACACATTTATTTATATCATTTTGTAGCAGTTCACAGTCTTCTTGAGTCTTAATAATCCTGTAAAGCTTAAAATCATCTGCAAACAGAAGTCCAAGAGCACAAGTGAGGCATCTTGGTAGAGGGTTAATAAAGCAAAGAAACAGCAAAGGACCCAGATTACTTCCCTGGGGAACACCAGAAGTGGCCACAAAAGTCTCCGAGCTACTTGAGCCTACCCTGACCCACTGGACCCTACCCGCAAGATAAGACCTCAAAAATTTATAGGCACTCTCTGATATTCCCAAGTCCACCAGTCTATCAAGCAGCAATTCATGGTTAACCCTATCAAATGCCTTCTCGCAGTCAGTGTAAACAAGATCCAACTGATTTTTGCCTGCAATAGCTTCCGCAGCATATTCTGAGAACAATGTCAAATTTGTTACTGTAGATTTACCCCTAAGAAACCCATGCTGTACTGGACTAATTTTAGGTGTTATAAATTCTGAAAGATCATCAAAAAGTATAGATTCAAATATTTTTGCTAAAACCCAAACTAATGGGTCTGTAATTTTTTATTTCATTCCTGCTACCCTTTTTAAAGACTGGGTTTATTTCTGCTTTTTTCAAGATTTCAGGAAATTCATTATTTTTTATTGCTAAATTAAAGATGTGTTTCAACGCTGGAGTTATAATTTCTGCTAGACCCTTATAAATATAGGCAGGAATGCCGTCAGGGCCTGTTGATTTTTTTGGTTTTAATTTTTTTACAGCTTTAAGGATAACATTTTCTGATATTGGAGAAAAATTAAAAGTGCTACCATCAAATGTATTTCTGCATGCATTTTCATCGGAGGGTTGGAACACCGACCGGAAATAACCCGCAAAGGCATTCGCTATATCATCCGGTTTTGAATAATGAGGGTCATGCCTCATTTCACCTGGTATACCACTTCTCTTTGACTTTGCACGCAAAAAGTGCCAAAAGGGGCTAGGATCAAGATTTAATTTTTTTTCGAGATCCTGCTTGTAAAGTTTGTGCTCAGTCTGAGTTTGCAGCTTAATACATTTACGTAGACCATTAAAGCAAACGAGCAATGACGGGTTAGCCCCCTGCTTAGAGATTTCTTTGTGGAGTCTATTTTTTTGTTTTATTTTACGAATCAAATCTGCAGAATACCATGCGGGATACCTTGGTTTATTCACACTATTTTTTGGTGGATACTTAGGGATAGCCCTATCAAAGAACTCATACATTAGGCTATAAAAACACTCTAAACTATCATTTACCTTTGTTTTGGCTTACAATTCAGACCAATCACAACCATTAGCAAGACCGTATAAAAGATCAAAATCACCCCCAGTAAAGTTATACACACACTTCTTAGATATAGATGAGATATGCTTATCCCTTAAAAGTACAGTAAACAGCAGTGCTGGATGATAGCGGTCTTCCGCAACAAGCTGATCTAATGGCCTCCGAACTTGAGACAATTTTAAGTTTGATATAACGAGGTCCAGACATGCATCCCTGAAATTCAAAACATTATTTTGCTGCTCCAAATCATTTATGTTAAGCAATTCTAATAATACATTATTTTTCATTTTCACAGGTGTTATAAAAAGGGAGGTTAAAATCGCCTAAAACTAAAACTTTTGTAAAATCATCGGTCAAAAGACATTCAAACTGACTAAAATATGTATTGTACTTTTCTATACTTGAGTTTGGCTGAAAATATACAACAGAAATAAGGACTTTTACATATTTAAACTTTAACTTTACAAACAAACATTCTACATCACATTCTTCAGTGCTTAAAACTTCATAAGAAATTTTTTTATCAAAGGCAAGTAGCACCCCACCTCCTCTTGTAGCAACTTCTGTATTTCTATCTCTCCTCACCACTACATACCTCTCATCAAACAACTCAGATGAGTATACACCCTCGCACAACCACGTCTCCGTCAATGCAATTATGTTGTAGTCCTTAGACAGTAAACTGTTGTGTAAAATTCCTCGGTTTTGGTTCTAAGGCCACGTACATTTTGATAGTACACTTTGCTTGAGCTTGAATTTAAATTTGAAACATTTTTGGCATCATTTACTGAGGGTCCTTCTCTGAAGGCACCCTCTTCTGCGGGAAAAACCTTGAGACGATAGCCCCACTCGGCCTTACACCACGTCTCCAGGCATTTTTGAAATCCTCTTACCTTATTCTCACCTTAAACGTGGAATAAAATTCTGGATGTTTGGAAGGGGTAACTCACATTTAACATCCTCAAAGTGTGGCTAAAGAATCTTTTGAAGATTATCAGTTGTTGTTTGCGGTGCCAGTCTTGTGAGATGTAGAAACGCATATTTAGGCACTGTGCATAACCCATCGCTTTCCCCATTGCTTCCAACAACAAACCTGCGCCGCCGTGTATTTTGAACACGCCGCCATTCGTTTTCACTCTTCTTAGGATCCTGTATTTCTTGACTCAAGTTACCCAGTTGAATTATTTCGTTTAGTTTTGCGGCTGTTTCAGCTTATAGAACGGCCACATTTAGCTTGGTTGACACCGCAGAACTGCAGAAGAGGATTTGGGGGCCCCAGCTCCCGGCGCCCGTAAAGACGTTTGTTTATTATCTGTTTTGGCATTTTTGAGGTTAATTCTGTCAGTGCTACCAACAACAGTTGCAAATGTGTTGGCAACAGTGGCCCCAGTGCTACCATACACCTGGGCGTTTTTGTTTCTTCTATTGGTAGGACTGGTGTTGTTATTAGAGTGATTGGAACCTGCATGTTGGCCATTCTGATCCTGATTAGCGTCAGCTGTTCTTCCATTGTTGCCAAGAGCATCAGTTTTTACTTGGAAATGTTTGAGTTTCTCCCCCAGAAGTTCAATGTTCTTGTACAATAGTCTTTCTTTAGCTCTTAATTCGTTAATTATTTCATCCTTACTGCTTAATACCTCGTCTTTGGCTTGAATGACTGCATTTGCGATGTTATTAATATTGGCGTCATTTGAAATTTTCCCGCCATCTGACATAACCTCACTTGATGGCAAACAACATTTCACTAAATTATTTTTTCCGACGGCAGTTAATCCGGCCATCCTTAACGCACAGGATGTGTGGAATACCCCTTCACATAATACACATTTTGCCATTGAGCTGTCCACATTACTTTTACAGTATTTACAATTATTACGCGAGCCGACATTTTTAGCTTTTTCTTCGCCGGCCATGTTGCCGTTTATGTGTAATATTATTTTAAGTATATTAATTTCTGTAAAACCAACGCAAAGAAACTTACTATTATTATAAGATTTAACTCTCCGTGGTATAATATTTGATTATGAGTTGAAAAAGAGCAGGATTTTAAAATTTAAACTTTCCTTTTATGCCTAGATAAGTTTATCGCCTTATTTCTGCAAACTTTCCCGACACGTTTATCAAATATTACCATCTTAATATGATTGCAAATAGCGTGAAACCACTCTTTATAATGCCAAAACTCCGTATGCAACTTCATGCAAAGCAGCAAAACTCCCCGTACATAAATTCCGGGCCTGTATACATGTAGTCCTTTCATAGAGAGTGTCAACCCTCGAAGTGCTATAAATTCCTTTTTGCTAAAACCGTGTGCAAGTTAGGAAAGTTGGAATCCCTTAAAGGGTTTGTAATACATAAAGTCCGGCGTTTCGGTGATAAATACTCTTGGGAGGATGTGCCGGACAAATTTATCTTTTAGCGTGTGGAGCTCGTTGAATGGCAGCCAAAATTGGTCGAAGATTCTTAAAGTCGACTTATCTTAATAATACTTTCGCTGAAGTTTCAGATAAAAGGCCTGGTTTAAGTCGAAATAAAGCAAACTTATTTATACAGTAGACAAAAGTTCATGCATTTTTTAGCTTGGTGAATAATTTGCCCTATAGTACTTCACTAGCACTTAAACACAGATACCTTGTTAGTTGAACGTGACCACATAGATCCCGTATCTTTTACCGGCTATATTTTAGTATAGACACACAAAAAACTGAACAATATTTATTTTGTAAATAGTTTTAGCAAGGGGAGAGTAGTTATAGATCTCATAAAAACTTTTCATGAGAGTGATTTTAATAAAACAGGCTGGTTTTCTTTGATTAAATATAAATAGGTCTATATGCTTTAATTTATTAACATCCTGACATTCAAGCAAAAATGCTT
>JAEQML010063338.1:0-23242 GCA_016904865.1 Pissodes strobi
ACTCGAACAGAAGCTATTAAATATATCAAGTTTAAAATATAAGCCTTTAGTCGACATTTAAAATAAATCGTAAAAAGCCACAATTTTTTATTTATGCAAAAAATAGCTCCAATTTTCCACCATCACACAGCGACAGCTCGGCTGAAGCCCGCCAATCTATCCGAGTGACAGGTTTAGAAAAAAGTGTTGAAACATCGGCTCCGAGCACCACCGAAAATATCTTTTTTAATATTTAAATAGATCTTTCCGCTAATTATACACTGAAGGAGGATATAGGACAAGCTTTGTTTAACTTAATTATTGCCTCTTAATAAAATGAACCTTGGCATTTAAGTCAGATAATATTTATGCCTAATGTCTTCTGGACTAAGAGGATCTTTGGTACTATCCAGCATAATAAATTACGTTCCATAAAGTTTGTATTTAAAAAAAAAAATGTTGTAAGTATTGACTTGTGTTTGTGCCGCAATTTATTTTCGAAAATGACGAAAATTTTCGGACTTTTTTCAAAGAAAATTTTATCCCTTTTTTATTTTTTTTGGCTGTGCTGCAAAAATTTCGGAAATTCTCGAAGAAATAACACCGCATTTGGGCCGAAAAAGCCTTAAATTTTGAAAATTGAGGATAAATGACGTTCGGGCGAATTATACGAAATACTATTTCCCCGGACGCCCTTTAACTCGGCTTTTAGCAAACCATAACTAATCAAACCACAGACTAAGAAAAACAAAGGACCCAATGTTTCATTCATAAAACCCCTGGAAAGGTGATCTGTTATTGATCGCAATGGTATTGAAAATAAATTGAAAATGACTAAGTAATGGGTGGGAGAGAGAAAGGTATGCTCCGGCCATGAATGGCAACAATGTTCAGCGTTTGCCGTTTGCAATCATTTGTCCCCAGAGTCGCCAGTGGCGTATCGGTAGGTGAAAAGAACATAATAAAATATAATTTTGAGATGATGGAGGTAGATGATTATTTTTTAGGGTATGATAGATCACAAAAGGGTGCTTCACACACTTTTAGATTCAAATGTTTTTAAAAATCATAAAATATTGATGGATGAAAGAAAGTAGGTAACAATAAAATAGTTTGATAATTATTGATACAATAGAAGTCCGAAACTGCTTTTAAAGTTGAATAATCAATACATATTCACTGACTATGAATACATCAAATACATATTTTACTGACTATGAATAATCATCAAAAGCATATACTGAGGAATAAAAATAATCAAATCAATCATTGTAATAATCAGGAATATGCAGGTGATTCACTCACTTAATTTCCGATAAAATGATTATAGAATTAGGAATTTTTTTTTTGTCTATATTGAAACAGTTTGGATTGTAATTGTAATTTTAAACTTGAATAAAATAAATATATTTTAATATTATAATATAAATGCATTACACAGTATCAAGATTTGCCATAAAATCTACTTAATGACTAAACTATTTACAAAAATAAAAACTGTTATACAACCTCAAAGATACAACTTGGCAAAAACCGAGGCAAAAACCCGAACGTTTCCTTATTTTCCATTCAAAATATACAATTTTGCCTATAACGTATTACTCTTAATTATTTCTCTATTAATAACAATAATAAAAATAAATATTAATATTATTGACGGGTTTACCCAACTTTCTATTTCTTTATTATAGCTTATTCTTAATTGATAAGGAATTAAAGTGTTTTAAAATAAGGACATGTATTGAAAAGTTTCAAACTGTTAAAGTTGGGAGAAAATAGATGCTTAGGCTCCTTCATCAGCAAATTTTCAAATTAATTTAAAAACACCCATGTTTGGAACCACAAAACACCGAAATAAGACTTTACACTACAGCCCCCAAAACCAAAAAATGAACAAAAGCTTGCGGCTTAAAAAGAAAATTAAGTAATTGAGTAAAATCTGCATAAGAAATAGTTGGGTAATCCCGGATTATATCTGAATCACAAATTTTTAGGATTCGTTCACCATTAGCTATCTCAGGCAAAAATAACAATAAGATAACCATACTTACCGGTGAAAAGATTAATCCGTATTTAGACGGTCCACTTTTTACATTTGCAGATGCATTCACCATAATTGTTTATTATAAACCACAATGTTTTACAAAAATCACAACAGTCATTTATAAAAAATGGGAATCTTAGTAAAGGTCGTAAAATGAAAATTCAATGTTGCCAGAGTGCTATATAGAAATAGGGAAGAAAACTAATATAATTCTCAGTGTCTACAAGATTTATTAATAAATAAATTTAATGTGAATGCAATTGCAGATTAATTTTTATTAAGAGCAGTTGGATCTGGCAAATCCTAAATATATATTATTTGGGGATTTTGCTAGCTCCGTGGAATTTTGCAAGGTATTGGCAACAAAAATATGCAAGTCTGGATATGGTGCAATTATGATAAACCCTTGGATCGTGTTAAAATGTAAACAGTTGGGTCTCTTTTTTTCTAGGTCTGCGAATTAAACGCTAAGCGCGCTACATTGCATGCATAGGCCTCCATTCGCTTCGTTCGCTCCGGGAGCAAAATGGGGAGAAACAAACTTAAAAACAATTTAAAAAAAATATATAAGATTATGAACAAACAACGTTTATGAATCATTAAAGTTCGTGGAGACCATTGTCACAACAGAAATTACTTCAATATAAAATTTCATCTCCTCTTATTTCACCGTTACGATTTGAGAACGTTTGAGGATATTATAGGATTACTTATATATCTTAGACTTCCTTAGATTCGTACATTACTTTTTCTGCCGTTCGATTTCGCCGTTCCAGTCGATGTTCAAACTGGAATTCAGTGCCAATAAAATATTTTTATAGATTCATAAATTTAGTAACAAACAAAAAGGTCAATAAATCCCTTTAGAGTGTGAAATATATAGCTCGCTATCTGTACAAGAGAAAGGCATAAAACGGACATGTATTGCACGGACATGCACAATGTAATGTGTCAGTAGACGATAATTCATAGTATTGTTTACTGCTCATGTCGTGTACGGTCAATAAATGACAATTTAAAACTTTAAGTCTGTTCGTAGTAACTCTAAACGTCGGCGTGAAAATGCTCGTAGGATTTTATACATCAGGTTCCCATAATTGAGAGAGTTTATCACTGTAATCCATAACTAGACTAATAAGGCCCTTCAAACTGATGTTTGCAGGTCAGCAAAACGAGAAAATGTTTCTAAAAGACTCGAATCATAAAGAAACAAATAATAGGATGTACTTCTTCTTTTAGTGGGCCATTTACTGCGACAGTTATTGATGATCTCAAGGACAATCACCTAATCTTCTAATATCCAAATATAGTGGACGTAAGCTCACATTCCCAAATCAAAATAACTTCAATGCTTTATTTCATTTAAGTGATTTTGACATTAGTTAAACAACAACCGTAATAAGGTATTTTTTTCTATAGCGGCATCTGGTTTGACACAGTTATCACTTGGACTACGCCTTGGCCCAAGAACCCAACGAGCAGTAGGCCTCAGAATTTTATTAAGACCATTAACAACAAAACTACAAACTTCATACATAGCATTCTCGATAGCTTTTACTACAACCGAATCACGTTATTTGATCAGAAAATTAACATTCTTATTTAAAACACTCGTCGGTGCTAGCGGTTTACTAATTGCCTTTGTCTGTTCTATCTTCACCTTTGTGGAGTGGATAAACATCAAGATTATAAATAGTGCAACAAGAAATAAATGATGAACTATTCAACGAAGAGATAACCTCCATGAGTTATTTGACCGCTTATCCTCAATAATTGTAATCGTATTTTTGTAATTAATTTGAGTCAGTTTCGCGGAAAAAGCTGTTTTGGTCCGGACGACTTTACGGACAGTGGAGTTTTAGTATTATTAGTATTTTTTTTTTTAATGTGGAAAATCATTATTTAAGCAAAAAAAAATAATTCCCATAAAAATCATTTTTAGCAAATCTAACCATCGAAACTCGATGGTTTCGGTCAAATTTCAGAAATATTAATTCAACGTTGCCGGATTATGCATAGTAATTAATATTTTAGAGAGTCCCTAAATAACGGAAAATAATTTTTTAACTTTGCGTCAGTTTGGGTGGTTATATATTTATCACATCTGCAATGCGGCAATGCCCTCCGCTCGCTTCCCTCGCTCCTGTTTACAATTTAAACACTTACATTTATTGACTGATATTCAAATTTTTTAAAATATTAATCTCTTTGTTTACTAAATTCGTGACTCGCTACAGAGAAACTCTTTGTAAACTGGACGATATTTGCTCAGAAGGATCACAGCTATCTTTATCCCAAACGGGAGCCATGATGTAGAAATAGCGACAACAATACACGGTGGTCTCATATAGATATTCGAAAACAGGCAAAATAACACATTTTTTCCGTGAAAAAATAAGCACAAATTAGAACTTTTGACGAAAATATTTCAGTGGTCTCTAGAATGCGAGAAAAATCTTATCGAGGGTAAGCAGCTGGTGTTTGTTTTTCGTTTATGAGGTTATGTTTGTGTCATATTTTTTCTCCAAAAATTTTGTTATTCAAGGCTTAAAACTGGACCAATTGATTGCCTGAGCATGTGTTCTGTGTGTGTGTGTGATACAAAATTATGATGATAAAGTACCTATCTACTTAATGAAATACACAGAAATGTACTGACAAAGTCCATAATCCAGAAGTAAAGGCAAACGCGTACCGTTTTCAAAGTATCTTTAAATGATGGCTGTGGAGGAGGATGGTTAGGTTTTTGTTTTGGCTCTACTTTTAAAACACGAAAGAAAGTTAACAATTAACCAAACTTTGTAAGCAACTCAGTAAACTCTAAAAAATGGTGTTTAAAATTTAAAAAAAAAAATATTTTTTTGTAATTTTTGCTGTTTTCAAATTGTCAATATTTTGCTAAAATGTTGACAAAAGTAATATAATTTTTTGAACAAAATAAAAAAAACTTTAATGAAAATTTTTTATTTTTTTTAAACACCTATATCGAGTGGTACCTCATTCGAAAGGTATTCTCAAGATCTTTTAAATGAGATATAACTCACTGCTCTAGTGTAAGTAGTTCTTAAGATATCTCGATTTTTCTTAGTACTTATATATGTTTAGGGAAAATGGTAACTTTTTTTGATGTTCAAAAATCAATTAAGAACTACTTGTCAGAAAAATTTGAAATTTAAAATTTTTCATCTACTAGATGGGCAGAATACCTGTATCAAAAATTATCAAAATCGGTGAGGTGATCTGCCAAACTTACTTTTATTTTGGTTGGCTTTATGTGAAATGACCCAAGCGCATCTACGGAGTTCGGTTTAGATTTATAAGCTACATTTCCGGCATAGCCCCATAAAAAATCTAATGTGTTTAGATCGGGCGATCTGGGTGGCCACTCTATTGACCCCCGCCCGTCTACCCCCACCGAAAAATTGTATTTAAGTACTCCCTTAAGTGAGCAGCATAAGGCGGGGGAGCACCATTCTGTCAAAATCATAAGGTTGAACTTTGTAAATCAGAATCATTACCATCTCGAAGCAAATCAATTTGAAGGGAGGCCAGGGAGGCTTTTATCAAAAAAAGATGCCCGCCCAGACATTAACAATTTCCATAAGTGGAGTAACTGTGTAAAGCATGGGATATTAAGGAACAGAAAGAATGTGGGACTTTGATGGTATGCTAGATGCGACTATAGAGCCGCTAATTATTTCACTGGATACCAATGACCGACTATTCAGAAGACGACTTTTCACTTTATTTGCTGCAAAAATGGCCATTTTTAGAACCAAAATATACAGACATCAAAGACATTTCGCTTTTCACTATTTATTTATCCATAACAATGTTTAGCATTTTATTACCACTGGCATATAGATTTCCTTCAAAAATAATAAAATTCCTTGTATACTCTGTAATTTTGAAACGAACTTTCCGACATTATAAGGTTAGCGCAGTTTACATCGTAAACAATTAATTTGTGTCTGGCAGATTGGTTAAATTTCCGCTGGCATCGGGAATGTTTATGTGATTACATACAATGATACAAAGTTATTCTTAAAAAACACCTGGAATATCTTTTGACAAATAAGCAACGAGATGCCAACTAAAATAATTAGCACTGGTGCATGATACAAAATAGTTTCGGGCAAGGTTTCGGGTAACGTTATGATGATGCTAACCAACCTATGTGAATCGAAAAAATCGTGTTGATATTCCAATTTACGCCTAAAACAAACCAAAATCGAGGTGTATTTAAATATTTGGAGCACGTGTACGGCACTTGGCATTAAAATATTGATTTGACGTATTATTTTTAGAAATGAGCTTCTTGGGCGGATACTGTAACATAAAATAGACGCCCAAGTAATAAATTCTACACAATGTATTCCAGGTAATGTCAAATATATGCTTTTAACCTTGATTTTAACGGAAATCTTAGTAGGTAGTAAACAGGGGATGGGTACCTACATAGAAATGATACACACATTCTACAATATCGTTTCAGGCCTTTACACGCCTAATATTCTACTACAATAGAAAATATATAAAATTAAGATAAAATAAATCAGACGAAAAATCGTTATCAATAATTATGATGACTTGATATTATTGGAAGAATACTAGAGTCGGACCTCTTGATGGCTTTTAAAATAATAAATTGATTGGTTGCCCCACAACATTGAAACCTAAATTGAGTTTCAATGTACAACACAATACTTGTATATAGCATTTTAGACGCACAAATGCGGGCAAAATTTGTCCCCTACCTGGTCATAGCCATCTTTACCCCAAAACGAGCCATGATGTAGAAACAGCGGCAACAATGCACGATTGTCATATTGATGGTCGAGAATAGGCAAAATACCACGTTTTTTTTTTTCGGTGATAAAGCATAAATTAAATCTTTTGACGAAAATATTTTAGTGCTGACTAGAATGTGAGCCAGCAGATATTTGCGAGGAAAATCTTACCAAGGTAAGCAGCTGGTGTTTGTTTTTTCGATCTTGAGGTTATGTTTGTGTGTCATAATTTGTCTTTTTTCCAAAGATTTTGTTATTCAAGGCTTAAAACTGAACGAGATGATTGTGTGAGCATGTGTTCTGTGTGAGGGATTAATTTTTTTCAGATACAAAATTATGATAAAGTACCTACCTACCTAGTGAAATGCACAAAAATGTACTGAGAAGGTCCATAAGTAAAGGCAAAGGCTTACCGTCTTCAAAGTTCAAAGTATCTTTAAAAACTTTTATTTAATGGGGAATGTATTTATACAATAAATATTGTTCTATGAGTCAATCAATGTAATTTTCATGTTTTTAATATTGTGTGCATGTAATCATCATGTTATTTACCACTATCAAAACTTCTATATTCAAAAACATCCTGTCAGGAGATCCCAAGAATCAGCTGATGCGATGTTGCCATTATTAGTTCATGCCTCTTTTGGAATAAGGATGGCTGTGGTTCTGGTTATGGCAGTTTCATACGTCAATTCTTCGGTATAAGAGACTTATGTAAAAACAATAGTACAAATCACTGCTATTTCATTTTTTTTTTCAGATTTTTAAGATTCCTGGTTCTAAATGGACGTTAGTAAATGCACTATAGCAAGAGTGAAATGTTTCGACATTGCGATGAAAAATAGTGATAAGTGTCTTTTGTAAACATGGTTGCTTCTGAAAGAAGATATTACTGGCTCCCGGCATGTTATCAACTATTCACTGTGACCGGAGGCTTCGAAAAAGTGTAAGAACTCAAGTTAAAATAATTAATTGCTCGATTTTCTAAATTACTTGACCTAAAAATCAAAACTTAGAAACACAGAACCTTCTCACAATAAATATGCCGGCTGCTAACAGATACTTTTACCATCAGTAACATAAGCAAATTTTCCTAGACTAGACCGTCTCTATTCGAGGATATAATAATATATCAAGTCTTCCAGAAAAATAAGTCTATACGTTACGAATAATTTACTATATATATCCCCGAACTAATTTAACGAATAAGTAAACGATATAAGAACGAAAACAAACCGAGCGGAAGCGATAGAAAACTATGAGCAAAAGCAATTTTGAAAACTATTTACATAAATGGTGTGCTCACTCAACTGGTTATGGCACTAGTTTTCGGCTTCCGCTATAGTTTTCATTTTTCTGCCTTCGAACAATGTCTAATTTCGTTTTATGGGTTTATTTTTCGTTTTTAGAGATGGAAAGGAAAGTGAATTAATATGATTTGTCGTGCATAAAGTCCCTTTTATGCTGCTAGTTTTGGTTTCGCACGTCAGCAAGTCGGATTATAAGATCTTACGAACGCAGATAAAAAAATAAAAAGCACTTTAGCGATATTCATGATAAAAACTAAGATCATTTTTATGATTAGCAGCACGACAACATAAAAAAAGAAGTACCTTTGTCCAGATATGTTGTTAAAAAATATCATCTAAAGGCATAACAGGAAGTTAGTAAAAAGGGTTTCTAGTGGGTATTATAATAAATAAAATTGAATATTCTGTATATTCAAATTCGTTAAATGTACAAAAAGTAACCTATAAACAATTCTGCTATGTATAAATTTTAATATTGATATCTTTGTGCCTTACTCTAATTACCTTAATTTCCCATTTTGGGATAAAATTCCCTTTTTTAGTTGGGAAGCTGGGACAAAGTTTACAGAATTAAAAATATGCTGGGGTATCTGCAAGCTATGTTTTTTTAAAATATGCATTGAAAATTCCCTCCTGAAGGCATTTCATTACCTCGGTGATACAAAATTCCCTCAAAACAGGAATTTTTCCTCCAGTTGGCAACACTGTTCACGCATATGACACCCGCGGACTAAATACCCTAGAACGCAGCAACTGGTGTATGGTGTAAGCCCGCCAACGCAATCAGATAGCGGTATTTTTTTTCCATATTCAAATTATATGAGCAGGTGCCAGAGATGTTTTTGGCAAAAAAAATAGCCTTAATTAAATACATAAAATGATAAGGAACGCCATGACAATCAGTACCGAGGTGGTACTTATTCAACTGAATAATAGCATTGTCTACCGTCTCAATCAAAACAAATATTACATTAAACAACTATTTATTGTTACCTACTTTCTTTCATCCACCATGATTTTTTAAAATATGTAAATCTATTTTTTTAAATATTTAAATCTAAAAGTGTAACCCCCAAAAATAATCATGGCCCTAAAGCTGTTTTAACAAACAAACTAAAACCACAAAATTATATTTTATTATAATGTTCTTTTCACCCGTATCTTACGTACTGATGCGCCACTGGCGAGTCTGGGGACAAAAGATTACAAACGGCAAGCGCTTAACATTGTTGCCATTCAGGAGCGGAATACCTACCTTTCTCTCTCCCACCCATTAGTCAAACAATAACAGATCGCCTTCCAGGAGTTTTATGAGTGAGACATTGGGTTTCCTATTTTTCTAGGTCTGTTGATAAACCAAAGGGAAAAATTGGTTGCAATTAGAAGCAGCCTCTACCTTCTAGATGGGAATATCGGAAAAAAATGTTCCAGCAAGAATTGCCTGTATTACCGACAAATATGAGCCACTTCTTTAGACATCGACTATGAAGATAATGAACAATTATTAATAATACTGATGACGAAACTGCGAGCGAAACCGTGTCTTCAGAATCTGACTAAGCCTATAGGCTTTTTTTATAATCTCTGCGCATTGTGTTTTTGTATATATAAAACTTGTTGTTTTTCTTGGTACTTAATAAGTTTATTCAAACAGATTTACTTTTTTAAATATTATTTTTTATTTTAGTTTTTTGTTGTTCTTTTTAATTTTTGTTTTTTTTTTCGTATAATCTATTTTTTTGCCGCAGTTGTTTTTTGTATAGAATTTAAGACAAAAATAAAATTTGAATTTTTTCATATTTTGGTTTTGTCAACAGCTCCCGGAAAAAAAGGTTTTTCAGAAAAAAACTATTAAAACCCTAGAACGTACCAATCAATGAGCTGGTTTCCCTAAATTCGCGCCTTGGACAACTTCTATTGGGATACCTATGTGGATTTTTGAATAATTATTTTTCTCTAATTTGTTGTTATTTTTTTCAAAATATTCAGCCGAAAATTCGTATTGCTAGGCCTATTTGACTAAATAAAATGGAATTGTGTTCTATGAACATTTTACACTTTAATAGTTTTTAGTAATATGTATTATCAATAAGGTAGATGTCAAAACAAGATTCTGGCAATGCAAAGGGTTAGCATAGGAGGATTTTTAAAAAATATATTAATTTTTTTCTTAGATTGTTTTGGACAATTTCTTCATAGAAAAAATATTCCGCCGAACCTCAAAAAAAATCGAAACATTGTTAAAGAAAATCCTAACCCTAAAAAACTGTTAAAATTGCTGAGGTTAACAGGTTGAGGTGTAAGTTATTGTAAAATTAACCGGTTAACCTACGACCGGTGAGTAATAACCGTAGTAGAAATAAATCATAATTTTTAGCAACTCTAAACATCGAAACTCGATGGTTGATGTCAAATTTAAGAAACATTAATGCAACGTTGCCGGATTATGCCTAATAATTAACATTTTAGTAAATATCCAAAAATGCTTTTTTAACTTGGCGTCAGTTTGGGTGGTTATACATCACATCTGCTGCAAAGCCCTCCGCTCGCTTCGGAAAGAAAACCAACAAAAACCAAGACAAAAACTAACAAAGTAAAATGTTACAAATGTGTTTTAATAAAAATCGCTGCTGTAATTAGGTTAATGCACGCCTATAGAAGGTAAAAAAGTGTTAAAATATTATGTTTTTATTGAATCTTTATGGAAAAAAAATACAAAATTACTGCCCGTAATATCGACCCAAACCAAATAATATTCTGGCAATGCAAAAGGGTTAGGCATTAGATATTTTTCACAAAAAATAATTTGATTTTTCTTAGGCTATTTTTAGACAATTTCTTGAATTCTTTATTGAATTACCTAACCAAAAAAATATTCCTCCAAACCTCAAAAAAATCGAAACATTGTTAAAGAAACACCGGTTAAAATTGCTTAGATTAACCGATTAGCGCATTTAGTTTGCCTCCGCGTTACAGAACTCTAGTTAAATACCGCCGCCTGATTGGCCAACTCCAACCCACGCCCGTCCACGTTGTTTACCTTTTTTTTCACTTCATTCATTTGTATGAGACTTTTCGAGGAAAGCAGGAAAGTGAAAGCCTGGCTCAGGTGGTAAGGCTCGCGTTTAGAATGCGGAGCAATGGATTCGAGCCCGACCCTTGCAAGTTTCTCCTATTTATTTATTTATTTTTTTGATTAGTTAGTTTTTTTGGCATGCTTTGGGTTAGTTTTTCCGGAGGGCATTGCATGACTACAAATGCGTGAAGCGAAAAAACGTAAACAACATTGACGGGCGGGGCTAGTGTAACCACTAGCCCCACACTCATTTAACTGGGGTTCTGTAACACGGAGTTTCTTAAATACGCAACCGGTTGAGGTAAAACTTATTGGAAAATTAATCTACAACCGGTTATTTAGTAATAACCGCCCATCCTTACTGAACTTTCTTTCTAGAGGTAAATTTCGAAAGCGTACCGGGCCCTGTTTTAGATAATATAAAGTTTGTAGCTACATTATACATCGCACCAAATGATATTCTATTTTTAAACGTCCGTTTGGATAAGATTTACCTGACAGCGTACATCATTAAACAGAATTATATCTCCATATACAAATAAAAGTTTGTGTACAGAAACTATGAATAATTTAACACATAATTATTAGGCATGTCCTTGGACAAAATGAAAAATAAACAACCATTTGCTTGGTACGGCACCAACACCGCATCTGGCTCGATACTGTGCCACAGTACTATCATTATCATGTCGGCCGTATCTCACCATGTAAGTATTCACCCAATGTACAAGTCGTAGGTATCCGAGGTACATACAGAACAACTGTGAATCGCACTCCGGTCGATAATCATTGGAATTAACGTATTTTCAAGGCACAAGGTCAGTACCCTTCAAGAAAATAATGTCTTTTCTGTGGTAGTACCGAGCGCTGGTCACGAAAGAGTTTGTCTGTGCCATGAAAGCTTAATAAGTTTATGATAAAAATCACACTGTTGGTATTGACCCCTAACAATAAATGTTGGAATTTCTTGAAAGCATCTATACAGGATTTAAACTGGTAGCTTTTCTAAACTTCACCCTGTCCTTCAGCATTCAGACGAACAAATAATATAAATACGAATTTGTTATTTGTAAACATCTTTATAAATTATAGCAGTGAGTTGTAGTTGAGATTTGTTTATAATCTAGTCTTCTACTACTAACAACACAACATGCAAACATTTAGCGTAAATGCCGTGTTAAGTTAGTAAATTATAGTAAATTCATCATATCCAGGATATATATAGTAATAACGTTAACACGCAAATTGTAAGTAGATAGCACCCTAGTAACAATTGGAGGGCTGATGAATGAAGCCAGGAAAATGAACAAATATAACTAAATACTAAATTCGTAATATAAGTTGATAATATTAAATTTTAACACCCCATACCAAAATACAAACAAGATTTAATTGCATCTGGTAATATCCAAAATAATTATTTTTTTGAATGTGTTTAAAAATATCTTCTTGCACACACAGCCACACGTGATTGTCTTAATTTAGAAATATTATTTTTAAATTGTTTTGATGGCTCCTTCTACTTCGGGAAATCAGAAATAGGCCGTTTCTACATTTTTTCTGCGTTCTAAATCTAAATACATTTATTAATACACCGGAGAAAATTTAAAACAATCACTGCATAACTATAAATATGTTTTAGATTAGTCATTTACGACGGCGATAACGTATTTTGAATAAAACGCACATTTAGTTCAATATATACATACATAACATAATCGCGAGGATAATATTGTTGTATTTCATTTGAACCATGTGAAAACATATTTTGAACAAGTTTGATATCAAAGTGCTTAATGAACAAGATAAACGAGAGTAAAATATTTGAAGAAAAGTACACATCAGCAATTTTAATTTCGTACGCTAAAAACCATTTCCTGCAGTGGAATCAAAGCCATATGGAAATCGTACCTGCTAAAAATAACACATGTAGTTTTCTTATTTTATTTTCTAATATCTATATCCTGTATGTTCGTAAATAATGTCGTGCCAAATTGAAGGAGGTAACTCTACTAGAAGAAAACTTCCATGCACATAAATGTCCAAAATGGCTCAAAATTTCAAATATAGGGAGTCAACATTGTAATTTTTAGAATATACCTACCTTGCATATTTTTTGCGATATTTAATTCAATTTTGTTACACAGTGTACTAAACGTATCCCTATGCAACACTAACATGACCTTAAAAACACAGAATGTTAGTTTTTAGAACAAAAATAATTATTATCCAAACCTCCCTCCCCCAATCAGGAGAAGATAGTTATGGAACAACATGAACAATCAATCATTTGGTGTATAGTTATTTTGTATTATGGGCCAACTTTATGGACCTACTTGCGACATCCAATCAATAAAATAATTAAACAGGTATTTTTGACACTAACAGCCTCAAGTTAAGTTCAGTGGACTGCCAGAATTCCCTACATCCGGTAAATAAATGTCATGAAGATTTTGGGCACGCCTTGGGTTAGTTTTGGTTAATTTCTATTCGTTTTGCTGCTATTTCAATTTCAAAAAAGAGTTGCTATAATTGCGGGAATTTTAAACAGTTTTGACAATAAATTTTGAGAAGTCAGCACAATAAAATTCTTTCGAAAAATCCATTTATGGTCATTCTTCTTATTGGATATATTACTTCGGTAATTTTGTTATCCAGTCCGTAGGACAAATCGTGAAATGACCAATGATATTGAAGTAACCCGCCTATTTAAAATATTATTTCATTAGACCTTATACATTCGGTTTTGGGACACCCTATATACATGTAAAATAAGAAAAAGAGAAAAACAAGTCATAAATTGAAGTCGAGTTTTGCGAGGTCTGTTGGAGGAGAATCGAAAGCGTATCGCTCGAGAACGAGGAGATAGATAGTCAAAAGCCGGCGCAGTGTACGGTTTATTTTTGTGAATTGTTATGCTTCAGTCTTGTAACATGTCTTTACAGGTCAGTAAAATGAACCTTATAATTTATAATATTGTTATTAACATAATTTGCACAAGTATTTCTTTTATTCTCATGTATAATTCATATTTGATGGCATAACATGTGTAGGTATATGTTTAATGAAATCGTTTTATGCTGTGAATAACACTGATGCTTTAAATTAAAACAAAAATGTATTGTTTGCTGTCTTTTCGTGCTGGAATTTTAGTTTTAGTGTATGACTGTGGTTGCAAGTATGAGCTTTTGTGAAATTACTAACATCTTCCTACCCTGACGGGTGAATATTCTGGTTATAAATGAAATTATCATTCTAGAGATATTGGCCCTAATTTCAACGTTAGCTGAGTAGCCTCCGTAATCTAGGACCTAAGTACCCGCCAGCGGCGTCCGGCTAACTAACACCACTCTTCGGTAGCGGAGTGGTTATCACATCCGCCTGACACGCGGAAGACTCGGGTTCGATTCCCGACCGGAGAGCTATCTCTTCAGTTTTAAATGGACTATTACGAGTGTGGAACTACGAATTGTGGCACGGGAGACAGTAATTTAATTATTATACTAACAAAGGGTATACATCATAATTCGGTTTAGGAATTTAGATTGAGGGTTTCTCTGCCGTACTCTTTCCCCTTATGAATTTCAGGCTGAGTCCGGCACGTTTGTCTCTAATAATTTGGCACGTTTTCTTTAATAAATTAGGTGTATTAGGAATATGTGGTGTATTCTAAATGAAACACCCTTTGTATTCCATGCATAAAATTTAAATCCAAATTAGCGTAACAGAGCGCTTTCGGCCTGGGCCGTCATCAGTGTTACTTGTCAGTGGAACAAAAAGACATATCCACTGACAAGTAACACGGATGATGGCGCTCTGTTACGCTAATTTGGATTAAAATTTTATACATGGAATACAAAGGGTGTTTCATTTAGTATATTTCATACATGCACACAGCCTTCACCCTTCATTTAATATGTGGTTTAATTTACATGACGCAACTTTCCCTCAAATTTCCCTAATTTTGTTATCGTCGAACGCAATACGAGTAAGTAAAATTGAGCAAGATATAATAACACAACGTAGGTATTGGTTTTCTTTTTAATCTATTTTGACGGTCATTGGCAAAATAAAGACAAAGCCCAACTTATCTCAGTCAACTATGTTGAACAGACCCGGGTATGTTATACAATATGTTATACTACAATATAAAATCCGTAATTTTATCCAGTCCGTAGGTAAAAATAGGAAATGGCCAAAACTTCCTCGTTCTCCCCTATATATAGCCGGCATCCAAATTTGACTAACAAATCGAATATTATTATTTTATTATTGATATCTCTACAGAATTATAATTTCTGATAAAAATTGGTGCATGTCAATCAATCAAATTTTGGTTCCCAAATTTTCGGCTAATTCTACCAAGGAGCACAAAAAATTAACAATATAAACATTTTGATCAGGAGATTTAAGGATAAAAAATTACAGGCAAGAGGTGCCCAAATAATGCATTCCTGATATTAATATTTTATGACAAAAATAAAAGTTAAGTATGTATACGGAAAAATGTACATTTTTCATTCGTAACAGTTTTCCAACTTACTTTAATCAGAAACTACCACTTGCAAATAATTGATGGAGATTGTTTGCTTGCATTATTTGTATGCTCAATAACCAAACATTTAAGTCATTTAGTTCAGAAAAGTATACTCCAAATATTTTCAGTTTTGAAAGATTAATATTTCATTATTCTCGTACCGTTTGTCAAAAATCTGGCAGTGCCAAAAATAAATTTTCTTCCTGCATTTAGCAGCTTTTAGATTCCAAGGATTGTAATGGAGTGCCCAGTGGGATTATTTTAGTATATTTCCCAACTACCCATAGACCAAGACAATTCTGACGAAAATTCTATTAACGTTTTGAATATGGTCTTGGTATTGAAACCGCCCTGAAAACAAGTATTCAAATCGGTTTCAGTGTCAAGGTCTATTCATCTTTTTCTGGGACCGTATCGGGATTTAAATTAACTTGACCTGCATCAAAACAGTGACTGGATCGGAATCGAATTGGAAAAAAAGGCACGATTTGGGTGTTTATGTTTAGAGGTTATGCCAGTTTTTCGGTGCTAATCTTTTGCAAAAACAAAACATACGCGGATTAAACCTCAGAAACTCCACCATTAAGATCCTGAGTAAGATCCCCAACAAGGTGGAATATTTTGCGCGAAAATTTATTTCAAATATTCGCGAAGAAGAAAACTTATGTCAATTTTATTTTTGTCTCTGCATGAAAACGTGGAAGAGGATTAGATTCAAAACGATTTCAAAACTCCATGAAAACGTGGTAAATTCAGTAGTAAAATTTACTCATGTCATTTAGCTGTTTACATTATAAAGGTGGAACAATGCCAAAATTCATTTTATAATCTCCATTTATAAAACCATGTCCTTTTCTTATTTACCAAGTTGGTAGCGAAACTTGAAACCATTTGGCCATAATCTGGCAGAAAAACAGATGCAGGTATTTAATAATTATCTGTGATACGGTTAATAGATTTCTCTAAAACCGATTTTTGTTTTCATTAATTTTAAATTTAAAAATAAGGGTTCAGTCATTATACATATTGCTATTATTATCCAATCGGCCTGAATCGTACACGGTCATAAAATAAAATTTTAATTTTTTTTTTAATAAATTATTTCACATTTTTAAAAACCTTTTAAGGTGAAACATCAGAAATTTTAAAGTTTTCACCAAACAACAAAGAGGATCGATATCGCAAAATTCTTTTTTGGGTTTCGGAATAATTTAAAAAGTGTCCTCCAATATAAAGGCAATGTTATCAAGCGAAAAGGTCCTTTCAATAATAATAACAATAAAATTATAAACGAATATAGAAATTTAAAGAATTATTGGAAACCCCACCACAGCTTTACAACGATATCGATTTTAAAACTTTTGTACCCGAGCCAACTGGCTTACATGAATCTCGCTATGAATATTAATGATACCCGGAGATAAATTAAAACATTATTTATTTCCGCTGATCTCTTTCCAAATTTTGTGGAAAACATGGTGAAGTTTTTAACGAACCGTCAAATCAAGATTGATGATTTTGCATAAGATTTGGCCGAAACGAGTATCGTTGATCTCCAGTTTGATCCAGATGAATTAAAGTAAGAACTCTCACTGGTAATGTTTAACTTGATATTATAAGAGTCAGCCTAAATCAAAATCATAAATTGAAGAAAGACGGAAAATTAGTTACAAGGTGTTCTCTCTTGAGCACATACCTGAACCTTGTCACAATATTCAAATTGTTTCAGGTCAATTAATTTTAAAGAGAATTAAAAATTATGAAACCTAGCACATCAAAAAGTTATATATTCGGCATGAAGATCAGATGTTTTAATGTTTTTAGTCACCATCTGAACTAGGTACCTACTTTTTCGAAATTGAGAATCGACATGTTTCTCGACATCTTAATATGAGGTATGCGTCAAACTGCAGCATGAAACATATTTTTTACTAAATTAAGACAGTAGTTTCCAATATCCGTCTCTTATTGGTTGGCAATGTAAAAGAATAATAGTAGGTTCGATGGAGTAATTTCTTTTTAATTCCATTTGCCAAACGTATATGCGTCAAGGTCAAACCTATCAAAACGAATTTAATATTAGAACCAGCATTGCAATAAGTATAATTCATATCATATTATTTAATAAATAATGCACGCGTCATTAGCGTATATGAGTTAGAGCAAAAATCAATAAGAGAGTTATTTCACCCCTATAGTGACGTAGGTCGATCAGGAATGTTTAATTTCCCCTAGTTGTTTTCATAACCCGACCTTCCCCTTTCTATTTTTACTATTGATATCAACACAATAGCTACTTTTAAAAGGTTAAATCCTCTATATTGAGTAGGTATCCAGATAGGTACCTATCCTATATTTCTATGTAGGTATATTTTATTTAATATAAATAACTGAAAACATATGACGCATCAGGTCAGTATCTAATTAGCACTCCTGCTTACTAACGTCACTGCATAACATATACTTACATACATTAAGTATGTATTAACAGCTTATTATTTAATTAAACAATATGATCATATAGAATTCTAAGAAATTTACCAAGGAACAGTCTGGAATTAATAAGACATTTACTTATTCTTGCTTTTAAGCCAGCTTTTAATGCTTGCCGCTCTCTTGATAATCACATGTAGGTATTTTTTACGGCTTTACCTATGATTAAATGATCATTTTAATTTGGCTTTAAAATATTAAAGTTGTAGGTGCGTCAGCGTAGGTTATTTTTATTCACGCAAATTATCAAGTGTTCGCCTTGTTGAGTATAGTACGGGACAGGGTTCATACTACGAGTACCAACCTCGTAAACAACCATTAGTGCCTATTCATTATAGAACTATCATTACCTGTTTAATATATATATATACCTTAAAATAACTGTTGGATTCTATAGCGAATTATGCAATAATGAGATAAGAGTCACCCAAATGCATTTAAATCCACAGGTACTATATACATATTTCCAAAATGATTAACGAAACCTAAGCGCGACCTCAGTTTAACTAAGAACATTACTAGATATAGGTAGGATCTGCTTATGCATAGATATTTTTTAAATTTTATTTGGGTCTTACTAGATATTCGGTAAACGGACACTTTTTGTGCGTATTTTTTCGTTTACTTTAAGTTGCATTATCGATTGCAGAATAGCTAGCCTCCTTTAGTCTAATGCGATCAACATCTTACCGCTACTTCCTGTCACGCTACATATAAAGCCGTCGCGTCGGTTGGGCAATTTTCACTATGTGACTGTTGCCAACCGGTGGAAAATTTTCCTCATTGCCAGAATTTTTAATATCAAAGGGAAATGAGAAAAAGGGGACCGAAAAGAAACTTTCACAATAATTTTTACGTCGACTTATAAAGAAATTGATTATTTGCTCACATACGTAATTTACTAACAAATGAAAATGTTTTAAAATAAGTTTTCAGTCATATCTGTCTTGTTAACGATATTTTTAAATTTTTCCTCCAAATGCTGGAAGCAACAATAATTACAGAATTTATTTAGTTTTTAATCCCCCTTCCAATAAGAACGAGAATAAGAATATATTAAAACCTAAATAAAGCATCGCAGTTTACTGTCGTATTTGGTTATATTTTTGAATTGCGATTTTTTTAGGGTCTGCAGTTTTTTTTTCTGAAATTTTTGTTAAAAACAGGAAATCCAAATCGACTAGAGAAAAACTGATAATTTTTTCGTCATCTATGCAAGCAACAAAGATCCTGTATGGATCTTTGCCAGCAAGTTAGTTAGTAAACACATGTTCATTGATTTAAAAAATTTTTTTGAAGGATACCTTCCTCTTGTGATAAAACCGAAAGAATGGCATTTTAAATTAAAATGGAATTGTAATGTAGGTGGAGGGAAAAATGATCAAGATATTGGCAACAATGCACCATCCCTACCTCACGGCTGCTTCGGCGTGAAAATACCCCATATAGGTCGAAACTTCACTGATTATGCCAGCAGGGATGAGGGAAATTGAATGTGTGTCTTGTCATTATATTAGATATAAAACAATATATCTGCCTGATTTAAAATAAAACACGCTCTGGTATAAACATCTAGAAGAGAATTGTTACATTTTTAATGACCGGGTTGCTATACATTTGTGTGCACAGCAGCTCTGACGTGTTTTATCCTCGATAATATTCTGCTCAGACTTCCAGTCAAACATCAAGCAGAGGCTAAATATACCTCGGTGTTAATAAAATCAAGATTTGCACAAAACTGTTTATCTGGTAAATTTGTAATTAGGACGATAACCTGCAATAAAAATTCATTAATTGCTGTTTTTAGTCGAGGCAATGCTCTCGGCCCCTCGGCGAAAAAACCTAACCCAGTCGTTTAGATTTGTTAAGCATGTGAAGGCCATCATTGCTGATATCTTTGAACAAAAAAAATATCATAGGTAAAAATTTCCGGACTCTGATAAAACAAAAATGGCTGGTTCACTTCCCTGTCTTGGATTAGCCGTATTAATAGCATGCCACAGGTTGATTCTGTCTTATAAAAATAAGATATAAATAATTTCTGGTTAGACAGGAAGTTGCTGTCCAGTAGATTTTTCAAAACGTAATTAAAGTAAGTAGATTTATTTGCCTGAAACATCATTTAAACACTGTTTGAAGATCGAAAAATGGGTTATGATCGGAGAATTTGGAAATGTTTCAAGCGACAAGCAGGAAGGAGTTTCTGCCGATTTTATGGGAGATTCCGTCCGAGGCAAAAATTTTACTTTAAATCGAAGTTGTGGCAAGTAATTTCAAAAACTAGAGCCCAAAATTTAATCAGTTCTATCTAGTTTACGAGGTAATTTGTTAAATAATTATTAATTTCAAAATTAATTCTAACAAGCTCCTCCAGCTGGTTATTACGCGAACGTTCAATTTCAAAAGAAGGAATAAAAAGGCTGTAGCAGTATGAGGTTTTCTAAATTTTTCATTAGGCTATAAATATGTTTCACATACGGCGCCGTCCCCAGGCTATAAAATTACTTACACAGCAGCAACGTAGTGGTAGGTATATCGACAAAATTTTAATATTTAGGATCCGATTTTCCACGCTGGCAATAATTCTGCACGACTAGTAAAAATCCGGAAATATTCCATTATATCCAACGCTGAATAATATCGAAAGAATGTTGGGAAAAATGTATGTAATATCCTCGGTTATATCATTGAACGAAGACAAAGACTGTCTTTGTTCGGTGGTTATACCAAGCTAAAATGTGAGATCAATAGTGAAGGTATGCATATAAAATTTTATAATGAAAACCATTCGGAGCGAAGATTTCATTTAATTTTTGCATAGGTAGGTATATCTAGATAAATAAGGACAGATAGGTCCGGTTGTACACTAGGAAGAGAAGGCAAGTAAGAAAATGATTTACATATATGATCCAGCTTACAATAATAGCTTTGTATAGACGAGACCTACAGATAGTGTCAATAATTGATGAACGCAAAAATAGTTGTTTGAGTTGATTTGCCCTTTAAAAATTATGTTGGCAATGTCCCAGTAAATCACAGTGATTAACGAAATTAATTAATTTTCTACTCATGGCTGAATCAAAAACTTTGGAAAAACCTGGCAATAAACTTATAGGCCTATAATTATTGTCTAATAATTCAGGGTCACCTTTTTTAATACAAGGTTTAATTAGGGCTACTTTTAAATTTTCAGGCGAATTTACCAAATTTAAAAGAGTTATTTGTGATATAGCACAACACAAAATATCTCTGAGCTAATCAGCTGCTATTTTTATAATGCTTGTAGGTATTTCCGTATTTCATCTATTCAGCAACTATTTTTATTTTTTAGCTTTTGCGCTGTCTTAAAGGTGTAACAGGGGTTATCACCAAATGAAATTTTAATTAAGTCTTGGTCGAAGTCCTGGTATTAGAGAAAGTAAAAAATCATTATATCTATCTGGCAATCACTTTCAATCAATCATTCACATTCAACTCGCCCAACTATCTCAACTTTATAAGTCAAATATGTAGCTAATCTAACTATCGTTGGTTAATAGGTCAAGAGTGCAGTCAAGACTGCTTACCGCTTGGCTTACCGCCTCGCTTACCGCCTTTTTAAAAAAATTCAATAATTCTGCAATTGTTTGTCAATCCGAATTAGTCGATTTTAATGCGACTTCCCAGTATGGAAAGATTATTTTGTCTGGGATTACTCTAGCCATTTTTAATGTTTTAGAACCGTATTACTAAGAACCGAGGTCATAAATCAATCACCGCAAAATGATAAAAGTTTTATCATCTATCAATAGATGAGAATAGGAAATGTCTAGTTTACCTTTGTACACACTATCTATAACCAAGTATTTTTATCCATATTATACTTACCTACTAAGAAATACCTATATTGGGTATACTGCAGTGCAGTGTACTCATGATCGGGACCAAAAAAAATAAGGTGTTTAAACCCTGCCCCTTGTTAGCTGTTATAAAACAAGCCTAAATAATTAAATGTCTCTATTGCAAATTTCACAATACACCATGCAGAAAGCTTTAATCGAGGCTTCAATGTATTTTTACCAAATTTAGGCCAAAATTGAACTGGACAGTTGTCTAGATTTTAGGTAGGTACTTGATCAGTTTTTATAACTAAAGAGCGACAACCAGATGGTTAGTGTTGGACAACCGCCGCAATTTATTTTTCGTTACGAACGTTCGCGAACTTTCGGAAATTTATGAGAATTTTGGATAACAATTATCACCATTGAAATTTGCCATTTTTGCGGAGAATTTATGGTTTTTACATAAAACTTTATAGAAACCCAAAGGCGCTGGGTGATGAATCGCAGGTTTAATAACGAAAAAATCCATATTTTTTTAAAGCAGGACTTAGGTACCATAAAAACATTAAAATAACAAGGACACAAATAAAATATTTCAGAACATAACATACCTACCTATTAAAAGAAAATAAATATTAATTTGGAATTTATTGGAAAACTGCAATTTTGCAAGCCTAGGCCCAGTGTTCTCACTGGTTTTTATCAAAATGTATAGAACCCGCCCACAAACTGTAGTAAATTAAGAAATCTTGGATTTGTTATACCAAAAATGATAAATACATTGAAACCAAAGAAAAGTCGGTAAAAAGATGTCTTTGCATTATTTAACGAAATATGCCCTCGTAGCAATTTGAATGTGCCAAAATTATAATGTTAATGATATTCGCAAGTTGTACCATTATTGTACTGACTTGTGGCAACACTGCTGAGACTTGAAAGGAATGTAAAATACACTGTACACAGTGCGCCGCAAAGCGTAGAGCGCACCGAACATCGTTGCCAAATCAAACAAAATTGTGTTGTAACGTTCACTTTTTAATTCTCGGTAGTTTTTCAATAAATTATCCTTAACATTCTCCTCTAATTTACCCAAATGGGAACTTTCGCTTTAACGAGAGAGAACTTCACCGTAAATTACGGAATTTATGGGAACGTTCCGAGGAACGTTCCCTCGGTAAGTTCGCTGCTCACA
>JAEQML010063339.1:0-23241 GCA_016904865.1 Pissodes strobi
ACAGACAAGACCGGCCTGATGGGAAGGGTGGCATCGCTCTTTTTATTAGAGCTAATGTAGATTTTCAAAAAATTCTCATTAATACTGACTATTTGTCACCTAACATACAAGTTCAAGTAGTTAAAATTCTTGAGTATAACATATTCATAGCTAATTGTTATATTCCTCCAGCTGTTTATATAGATGGTGCTCAGTGGTCTCGATTGATTAAGTCTATACCAGAACCAAAAATAATTGTTGGTGACTTTAACGCCAATCATCCAACATGGGGTAGTACAATCCCGAATCAGAATGGAAGAATGATTAATGATTCACTTGACCTTCTTAATATATTTGTAATGAATGATGGTGGACCTACTAGGTTAACATCGGCTTGCTCTAATGTGTCGGCTGTGGAAAATTCTGGAAATTATGATAAAAAATCGTTTAGATTGGGAAATTGAACATAAAAGGATTCTCCCAGACACTCAAATTGGCTTTAGGTTTGGAAAGGGTTGTTTAGATTGTCTGACATGCCTAACAACGAGAATACAGTGTGGCTTTTCCAAGAATGAACATACTTTGGCAATTTTCTTAGATGTATCGTCAGCATATGATAGAGTGATCATCCAATCGCTGTATAGAAAGATGGTAGCATTGGGCGTCTCTTCTGAGATTTGCAATCTTATATATGCTTTACAAGTTCAAAAGAACTTATTTATTAGGGATAAAAAGTTTGATATTCATGGGCCTGTATTGTCATATACAGGGCTTGCTCAAGGGTCTCCGCTAAGTCCACTGTTATTTAATATTTACACAAAAGATTTACATAATGTACTTTCAGAGCAGATATCAATTCTCCAATATGCAGATGATTTACTGTTACTAATTACAGGAAAGGATATCACATATCTCATTAATCAAATGAATGAAGCTTTACATTCCTTACATGGTTGGTTAAGTGATCACAATTTCACTTTGTCTTCAGAAAAATCTAAAAGTATACTTTTTAGACCCGGACATTCAATGGCAAGACTGGACTCAATCTTGTATGCAAACTCAGTGATTCCTTGGGTTAAAGAAACCAAATATTTGGGTGTCACAATTAATAACAATCTTAAGTGGCACAAACAAATTTCTGATATACAAGTAAAGGCAAAAAAAGGTATACAAGTTATGAGAGCAGTGACTAGAGTTTGGTGGGGGGCGGATCCCCTGACTCTTCTACATATTTACAAGGGCATTGTCCGATCACATATGGAGTATGCGGCGTTGATATTTCAACCAATTTTTAAAGCTCTGAGTGAGAAATTGGATAAGCTTCAATTCGAAGCATGTAGGATAATAACGGGATGTATGAGAACCACTCCCACTAACGTTCTCCTGGCAGAATGTAGCGAATTATCACTGGAAGTTAGAAGGACAATGCAAGCGCAAAAATTTATTCTTAAAAATCTCACTATTGAAATGAACCCAATAATTCGACAGGTTAGGATGCTTTCTGATTGTATTGATAATCAAAAAAATTACTATTGGAGGAATAAAAGTGTGCCGTATCTTATTCAAGCATATAAAAAACTCCATAAATACATTAAGGTTTTGGAAACCCATGCCTTGATGCCATGCTATAGGTTTGATTTTTTGGCGCAGCTGTCTACAATTAGAATTATAAATTTTAACATGAAGAAATCTGAATCTTTTAGTAACAAAATCTTTCTGGAAAAGGCGTAATCATGGTTCCTGACCACACTTGGATATTTACTGATGCATCCAAAGATTCCAAGACTAAATCAGTTGGATATGGGGTTTTCTGTCCTTCTTTGGATTTTCGGTTTTCACAAAGACTTCCTGGATTAACACAGATTTGTTCTGCGGAAATAATTGCTATTAATAGAGCCTGTACCCTATGTATGGAAAAAGATATTAGAAAGGCTGTAATTTTCACTGATTCTTTAAGTGCCATTCAAAAAATTAATAAGACAGTAATCTCTCTAAAATTGGATCATATTAGTTTCTTGACCAAACAGTATTTATTGGATGCGAACAAACACGGTTTCGACATTTTACTTTCATGGATTCCGAGTCACTCTGGTATTCACGGAAATGAAATTGCTGACAAACTTGCTAATGTCGGACGAATTTTAAGAATTCCTTTGACCATTAAATTGGATAAATATGATCTGTTTCCAGTTATTAAAGAAGAAATGAGTAATGCATGGAGGTCTGCATGGAGTGAGTCCACACAAAGCAAAGGAAGATGGTATGCATCAATTCAGGGGGAATTTCCTAAGATACCATGGTATAAGAACATTGACTACGTTGATAGAAGACATCTTACAACAATCATCAGAATGAGAACAGGTCACGGTTTATATCCAGCACATATGTTCAGAATTGGTCTTCTGGAACACCCGTATTGTGAATGTAATACGGGTGTGGCAGATCTGGAGCACATTTTATTTAATTGTCCAATTATGGAAGGTGATCTCTATCAAGATCTAATCAGTATAGGTTGCCCTAGCCCTTTGTCAGTGAACACTGTGTTAGCAAACGTTAATAATAATATTATTGTGGTACTAATGAATTATTTGACTCATAACAAAGTAAACCTATGATTCAAAAATTTTATAGTTTATAGTTTAAAATATTTAATCTATCTCTTTCTTCTTCCCCAGGGAACCTTATCCGAGGCAACTTTCGGGATGTGTAATGCTCCTCTGTTGCCCGGGAGAGAGAAGAGTTTTGTCCTTTGTTGTGAATTGTCTTACTAACACCTCCTATCTGCATCTGTTACATAGAATAAAAGTGATTACGGATGAAAATTAGACGTTGAAAAGTGTTATTGTTAAAAAGTAAAGTAATTAAAAAGGTGAACCATGACGAATGTCAGATGCCCTTAACAGGGCGGTTCTGCGAGTTTATACATTGTGAACTGGGTAAATGCGCATGCGCGAAACCAACATCTAAGAAGCAGCAGCATAACCTTTATCTTATGCCCATTAATAGCCTGTTCCGTCTTTATGTATACCTCTATGGCCTGTTTGTTTATTGTGTTTGATTGTGTGTGTGTTTTTTTACCAATGAAATATTTATAGTTCATTGGTTTTTACTGTTTTTCTTTTACGTTTGAATCAAAAATTCGGCTTATGTGTTCTCTTTTTTAAAGGAGTTTGTTGAACATTCGGTTTGAATATACGGATACGGCAGTATATAAAGTTTAATGTCGTTGAACATTGTATTTTGGTTAAATATTAATATTTTGTAATTATTTACCTATACATTTTACTAAACACCAAGAAAAAATGGATAGAGTGATTAACAACGATTATTATATTGCTTTAGAATGCACAGATCTACAAGCAAATGCTATGTCTGTAGATTGTACAGGAACGTACGCATTATTAGCTGGGTAAGAAATATTGCATTTTCATTAGGGTTGCTTGTGACTGTGAAATTTTAGAACAAATGTAACAGATCATTATTGTCGCAGAATTGTATGTTCTATTAATCTCCAAAATGACATGCATAGTGAATGATTTCTTTAATTGTAAATACACTGTTTCTATATTTACACAGAATTGGACACTTAAGACACCAATGATTAATTATTTAAGTATGGAACTTATCTCAACTACAGGAAGTTGTGCCCAGAGTTTAGCTTAGTGAACAAAGGCTTAATATTTCTGTATAAGATATTTATGTAAACACATTGCTGATTGCCATGTCATATGGTTACTTAGTGAACAAAGGCCTAATATTTCTGTATAAGATCATCATGTAAACACATTGCTAATTGCCATGTCTTATGTAGTAGATCTGAGGGTAGACCATTTTTGATATTTCAAACTGGATTTCTGAATATTTAATTACATTTTGATTTTGATTTGTAATTATCCAACTGAGTATCTCTTATTAGATTTATTGTATAGCACTATCCTAATAGTCTAAGATCTGAAGTAAGATCATCCTTCACCCATCTGCTTACCGAATGAAAATTATTTTTTATCAAACATAATATGTAAACAAATATATCGCGAATGGGTTGCCTAATGAAATCTGTTCACGGCTATGTTTAATTAAAAAAAAACTACACTTGCTTACTGAACGAATTTAATACCAATAGAAAGTATAAAGTAAGGGCAAATATGAAGGCGTAATTAAAAACTGCTTGCAAAATGCCCTAAACATCATCAAGATTTGGATAAAGGGGAGTGACTCTCCCTAAATCCTAGGAAAACCATTCTTGTCCCGTTTACAAAAAGAAGGAAGCTAGAAATCAGAGCGCCCATCCTACACGGAACACAGTTAACTTTTTCCACCAAGGTAAAATTAATCAAAATCTGAATTTTGAGCAGAATGCAGGAAATGTTATAAGATGCATGTATTTAAAATTGAAATGTTTGTATGCATTTAGGATTATTCTTTTCAAGTCTATCAAGTGGAGAGCGGTAGAATCTATTTTTTCCACTCTTTCAATATTGCCCGCCGGTTTACTTTGGTTTCTTAACATGTGGATTTAAGAACAATCTAAAGTATGCTCAGAATTCCTATTTGAGATTTGCATATCTTATTAGGAAATATGATTACATTTCACCTGCATATAACAACCACAATCATTTGAAAATTCCATACAAGCATAAATACTCGATGGCAATGATTTTCAAAAGCATTTTTGACCATAAACGCCCAGCATATTTGTACAGTATGTTTGTTTTGAGAAATAATGGTCACAACTTGAACTTACAGGGTAATTTTATAGACAATAAAATTAACATCACTTTGCACCAGTTTCCAATGGCTGATTACCGAAAAGTAAATCTCTTCCTGAACAACGCCGACTGGTCATTCCTTGATAGCCAGGAAGATACAGACCTTCTGGTGCGACAATTCTACGACATTCTGCAAGAAGCGATCGACACACGCGTTCCAACCAAAATAGTAACAAGTGGCAAATTCCCAAAATGGTACTCTCCTGCTTTAAAAAAGATGATAGCTCATAAGAATAAACTATATCGAAGATACAAGAGCTCTGGAAGCGAGTGTGACTATACCGTTTTGTCGATTTATTCTCGGCATGAGTTTATCCATGGAGGTACTTTGGTGTTTGTCCGTGATTGTGTTTTAGAATTATATACGGTTGTCGATATTGCAAAATTTAACCATTTATTAGTGGAAAAAGAGTTTGAATTTTCTATAGCACATATGCCTAGGTTAAGTATTTATATTGTCTGTTTGTATAGACCGCCGATAGCGTTTGTAACTAGATTGGAAGTACTTTTGTCTCTATTTCCTAGAAATAGCAACATTATATTGGCAGGGGATTTGAACATAAATTATATGGACAGATCGAATGTGAACACCATTATGATAACCAATCTGTTGACCTCATTTGATTTGCATATGCATGTGAACGAACCCACAAGAACAACAAATATGAGTTCATCTTTAATAGACTATTTTTGTTCGAATCTACCAAAACACGTATTTAGGGAATGTACTGTGATTAATGCTGGTCTATCAGATCACGAGGCAATTTTATGTAAGTTTGGGATACCTTCTAAGCACACTAAAATAGGAAGACGTCGCGGAAGGATGTATACTAAGTGTAACTTTGAAAGATTTTCCCAAATGTGTGCTAATGTTGATTGGCCTAATATTATTAATTCAAGTGATCAAATTCAAATTCAAATTCAAAAGTGCTTTAATTGTCCAAAAAATACAAATTTTCATTGACAAAGCATGACTTATAAATATACATGGGAAAAGTATTATGTTCAATAAATACAAGTGGGTAAACAAAATAGTTAAAAAAGGAAAATATACATTTAGCAAAGGTTCAGAACATCAATAACCACCCACTAACATTAACCAATGACCAGGCTATCCCGATAGAATTCCTCCACGCAATAGTATGCTTTATTTAAAAGTTCCCTTTTCAACAATCTGCGAAAGGTCTTAAGATTTCTAGCAGTTCTGAGGCCGATTGGCAAATGGTTATATAATTTTCGCCCCTCGTAAATCATCGACCGCTTAACCAGCGTTGTTTTTGGTAGTGGCAAAGGCAGATCAAAAGTCTGGCGAGTTTCATAATATGGAGTAGGACCCCGAAGCTGAACACGATTCTTGAAAATTAGAGAACACGTTTCCAAAATGAAGAGAGATGTTAAGGTTAAAATTCTTTGAGTAACAAAATGTGGTCTACAACTTTCTCTTTGGTTAATGTTCATAAGAAATCTAATTGCTTTTTTCTGCAAAATGAAAAGCATATTCAAATGTCCCTGGTTGGCCACTCCCCAAAATGGAATGCCATATCTGAGATGTGACTCAAAAAGACAAAAATAAACTGTTCGTGCCAGTTCAGGACCCAACTCTTTTCTAATCGCTCTCACCGCAAAACATGCCGATGAGAGTTTCTTGCTTAAGCCCAGCATGTGTTCCTCAAAATGCAGCTCTCCATCAATCTGGATTCCCAGAAACTTGACAACCTCCAAGCCCGGAAGACGGTTTCCGTTTAAAAGCAGATCCTCCAAATCACACCTAAACCCGACAACATGTGTTTTACTCAAGTTCAGGGAAAGGCAATTGGCATCGAACCACTCCTTAATAAGTTTGAGGTCGCTTGATATTATATTTTTTAAACCCGCCATATCCCTTTCTTGCCAAAGAATCGAAGTATCATCTGCAAAAAGAGTAAAATGCCCAGAGATGTTCAGCTGAGCTAGGTCATTTATATATAGGATAAATAATAGGGGTCCCAAAACAGAGCCCTGTGGAACTCCGCACCTAATGGCCATCGAAGATGATTTCCTTCCCGCAACGCATACAGACTGACAACGACCCCCAAGGTATGATTTAAGCCAATCATAAGATGCACCCCGGAAGCCATACCTCTCAAGCTTTGACAGCAGTATTCCATGATCTACACAATCAAATGCTTTGGACAGATCACAGAACACCGCTGCCGAGCAGTTACCCCGATTCACTCCAAAATAGACCGCCTCGAGAAAGCTGTAAAGGGCATCGTGGGTACCCTTAGAAGACCGGAACCCAAATTGTTTGTCGGTAATAATATTGAATGAAAGGAGATAGTCCCACATTCTTTTCTTTACCAGCTTTTCAATTACTTTAGACAGGGCAGGTAGTAACGAGATAGGGCGGAAGTTAGAAGGTTCCTTTGGGTCACCACCCTTGAATAAAGGTATCACCAACGCAGACTTCAAGCAAGAAGGAAACAAACCTCGCGACCAGGATTCGTTGATGGAAACGGAGAGGGCATCCAAAGCATTATCAGGCAGGTGCAGAAGAACCTCTGTCGAAATCTCGTCAAGTCCACTAGACTTCTTATTTTTAATCTCAGAAATCACGTTCTTAATTTCTTGACTGTTTGTCTCAAAAAAGGAAAAAGAGCCCCTGTGTGAAACATTTTGAAGGTATGATATGGGGTCCGTCACAGCAGTCAAATCTTTGGTCAGACTAGAAGCTATATTACAATAAAATGTATTCAATTGATCAGGATCGATGTCAATGCTGCCACTAGCAGCCTTATTGCGAAATTCATTAATTATGCCCCAGCTTTCTTTCTGCTTATTCTTTGCATTGAAAATTCTTTTTTTATAGTAAGCATCCTTGGCAGACTTAATGGCTTTTCTATAGATAGAACGAAATCTATTACAATAGTCAATGAAAGAATAGCTGTCACTAAATTTTTTTAAATAATTTAAAGAGCGCAGGTTTTTTGCAGATACTCTGAGGCCTTTAGTGAGCCAAGGTTTGGATCTTTTGTTTTTTTTCTTAACAAGGCGTAAAGGGAATGCTTGGTTAAACAAATCAAACATGACACTGCAAAAGTAGCCCACCGGATCCAAAGTAATATCGGGGTCTTGCCAATCTGCTCCAGAACATAAAGAATGAAATCTGTGAAAACTAGAAGCATTAAAAATTCTACCTGGATTACGCCGAGAGGAGTGCTTACAAACTTCGGTATAAATGATGCTGCAACTCACCGCCTCATGATCAGAGATACCTGGATTTAAAACTGAACACGTTATGTTGTCATGATTTGTACAGAAGTAGTCAATTAGAGTGGAGGATGTATCCGTGATCCGAGTCGGCTCGTCAACATGCATAACCAGGTCATATGTATTTAAAAGATTTGAGAGTCGCACCCTATCAACACAATTTTTAACAAAAAAATTAATATTAAAATCTCCCGCCAAAACAATCTTAGAAGAATATGGAATATTTGTTAAAATTTCATCCAGATGCTCAAAAAAATCATTCACTGAACCTAAAGGAGAACGATAAACACATAAAATATATAGGTTAAGCTGCTTACAAAAACACATTGAGAATTCAAACGTCTTATCTTCCCTTAAATGATCAAATTTGTTTATAGGTATGAAAACACCATCAAAGGCAGCATTTCTTTTTAATAAAATAAGGGTGCCACCATGAATAAAATTTTCCCTACAACTAATCGATAATAACCTATATTCAGGAACAAGGAAGCATTCACCAGGCTTAAGCCAATGTTCAGTAATTAAAACTATATCTGGCAACTCTAAATCATCCAAAAATAAATATAAGGAATCACATTTATTTCTCAAACACTGAACATTTAGTAAGAGAATTGAGACACTACTGCTTAAATAATTGGACTTTAATGTATTATTCCTATTAGAAACCTCCGCTAAAGGAGGACTTGCTCTAAAAAATGTTTAGAAACATCTATATCCCCAGCTACTGTACCCTCAAGTAATGTACAATCATTTTTGTTATTACTTGGCTCATTAGTTGTGAAACTTGAATCAGTTACATTAAAAACCTCAATGGAATTACTACTATCTAAATTATATTCATTAATTAAAATAGGCACATGCACAAGATTGTTAAAATGAGACTTGTTACATGGAGTTGTCACATATCTAAATAAAAGTTTATTAATAGACCAGTTGCTCAGTCTATACCTTCCGTTAACATAAACATTATCAATAATTCTGACAGACGCATCCAGATTCCTATGTAAAAAATTAGATATAACATAATTAGCTTTTTTTAGCTGAAACACATTTTTATATTGAAAAAAACACACTAAATTAGTATATTTTCCGACTGATAGAATTTTACGTATAATTGCAGTCTTAAAGTTTCTCAGATTTAAACATAAAATAACAACATCGCTACTTGTATAGTCACAGGTTTCGGTAAATATACTATTAACGATTTCTTGCGATGAAGCAGAAGGTTTAATGCTACCAAAAACTCTAAAGTTAAGGCTGCCAAGCATAGAGTGCAAGCTAGATGCGCGATGCTTACCACTTTCATCGCCCAACACTAATACCCTTTTAAGCAACAGATCGGAATACACTAACGATCTTTTATTCACAGAAAATTTAAGTTCATCATGCAAGGAAAAACCAGTAAATTTTTTTAACTCGAGCTCCGACATTAACTTATTTTTTAAGCAACACAACTCACCAGCATAATAGTCATTTTCAGAAGTAAGTGTCTCAACCGTAGAAAGAAGGCTCTGCCGTTGCTCCTCCAAAACATGCATTTTTTTTCTCAAGAAGGCTTCCAACTTCAAGTGATTTTTCAATATCACACGAACCAAAGGAGACCTGAGTCTCACTGTCATATTTTAAGACATCTTCTGTTTGAATCATAGCACTTCTTGAAAAACAATCAGTCTGGGAACACCGATCTCTCTGAATGCAGCTAGTCTGCACTGCGACTGTCACAAGCGTAGAGCGTTTTAGCTCAAGACATTGAAGTTTGTAACTCAAGAGAGCATTTTCAGACTCAAGCCTCTTTAGATCTACATAATTCTGTTGTTCTTGCCTTTCAAAGTCCTCTGCTTGTTCTTGAGTTAATTTTCGTTGTTTTATTATGTAGGTCCTCTGCTCATTAGACTTTACAATGGCTTTATGGAGATCCTCCTCAAGAACCGCAATCGCCTCATTCTTAAAAACCTCAATTTCTTCAATTTGATCTTTTTTAATTTGGAGTTCTTTTTCCAGTGTTTGAATATGAAAACAATAGGATTCCAAGGCATTTTCGCTCTTCCTTCCGTCCCTTTTACAGTCTTCAGAGCAATAAACTAGGTGGCCGTCAATCCCCTGCAACCCCTTCTTACGATCACCACAGCTTGGGTGAAACACATTTAAACATGCGACACATACTAAATTGTTAAAGGGTTTCTTGCAACATTTAAACATAATGTGCAAAATTCCACCCACTCAATTCGGCAGATAAGATTAGTTAACACAACAATAATTCATGTAATGGAATGGAACAATTACAGATTGCAGTGAACATGAATGAATGAAAAATAATGAGATAAAATCTCGTGTCGGAGAATGACCCACAAAGAATTTGCTTGCAAATTTGGACTTACAGCTTATCAGCATAGCATATATTAGTAACAATACAATAGGTATTTTGTTACCTTTTTTCTTTCTTTAGTACAGCAGTATTTTGCTTTTGTCTTGCATGTAATTGGAAATTAAGCCAAAACTACTATCAATCACTTTCTGTAATTACGATGGACATATAACACACATTTTAACACACATTTAGAGATAAAATACAACTTTACTGTTAAAAAAAAACCACCTAAATTTCAGATAAACCGAAGAGCGTTTTGAATAATAAACATTCTCAATTGGGAATCTGGGAATTACATCCTGTGGCGTGTTTTCACAATATTTTATCGCATAACTTTAACCAATCTTTTCCAGTGAAAACTCTTAAGAAAAAGAATAGAAAGCCGTGGTTTACGAAAGCTATAAGAACATCAGCTATAAATATGCGTTCTTTGCATAGACTTCGTAAATATTTTTTGGATAGTAACATTTTTATGACTCATTATATTGAATATCGTAAAATTTACAGGCGAGTAATTAGAATGGCCAAACAACGTTATTTTTCTAATCGTATAAATCATTCAAACAATACACAGAGAGAAACCTGGAAAATCGTTAATGACTTGCGTGGAAGAGACAGCAAAACAACCCAGTCGTCTGTCAGCGCCAATCAATTCAATTCCTTCTACTGTTCCGTGGCCTCAAATCTTTCGAGTCTAATCCTTCCAAGGGTTGATGCTTTGTATTATTTGCGTAATGTGGCAGTGATGGATTCGTTTTATTTTATTCCCACTGACATTGAAGAAATTAGGCAGGTATTTTATGAGATAAAGAATAAAAATGCAGTGGGATGGGATGATATTTCTTTAAGAGTATTCCTTGCCCTGCCGGACAACGCGTTAAGCTCACTGGCGGAGGCTATTAACTTATCTTTTATTTCTGGTATTTTCCCACCTTGCTTAAAGATTGCCAGAGTTGTTCCACTTTTTAAGGGGGGAGATCCCGAGTCCCCATCTAACTTTAGGCCAGTGTCGCTACTTCCAACACTATCAAAAATTATTGAAAAGCTTGTTAAGAAACGCATTACCACCTTCTTAATAGCACATGATACACTTAGAAGAGTTCAATTCGGATTCCAGGCTCAGAGAAGCACTAATGATGCGATTTTTTCTTTTTTAAAAGAGCTATATCTTTACTTAAATGAGGGAGAGGTTGCCGCTGCGGTATTCTGTGATCTCACTAAAGCATTCGATTGTGTGAATCATGGAGTACTGCTCGGCAAGCTTGAAATCTATGGTTTCCGAGGCGCGTTTTTGACTTGGGTGAGATCGTACTTGACCGATCGTCAACAGTCGGTCATTCTTGGCAGCGAAGTATCATCAACTTTAAGATTAACTTCCGGTGTCCCGCAAGGGTCTGTCCTTGGGCCGTTGCTTTTTTTTGATTTATATCAATGATATTGTAACTTTGAATGTATCGGGCGCATTCACTATGTTCGCGGATGATGCAACCATTTTGTGGCATTTTAAAGGCAATGACCATTTGGAAGACGTTATTAGTGGCGATTTGGTAAGTCTAAAAAACTGGTGCGATGCAAATTTTCTGACTATTAATATATCGAAGACAAACATTGTTAGCTTTAAGTGTGGGGTGGAGAATGTGTTTTTGAATGCAGAGAGGATACGGAATGTGGACTATAATAAGTTTCTGGGTTTAGTTGTGGACAATAAATTAAAATTTGATCAGCATATTCTGCAGTTGTCCACCAAGCTGTCTAGAGGTTGCTATGCTTTGAGGGTCGTTTCTCAGGAGCTGGATGGTGCAACAGCTAGGAGTGTATATTTCGCCCTTATAGAGGCTCACTTAAGGTATGGCATATGTTTTTGGGGTGCGTGTTCGGGTTATTTGTTCAGGACCATTTTTCTTCTTCAGAAGAGAGCCCTGAGATTCATGCTTGGGATGAAGCGACGGGAGTCTTGTCGTCCTTTGTTTGTCCGGAATAATCTTTTAACACTTCCTTGTATTTTCATCCAAGAGACAGCCTGCCTCATTCATAAGAAATTTAGACATGAAATTCAGGCCACACCGTTCTACTCTGTGCGAAGTACTCACACCGCGGCACTTCCTATACCAACCTCTACTTTGGTCAAAAACTCTTTTATTTATAATGGTAAAAAAATATTTAACCGCCTTCCGCGACAAGTTAGAAAGATTGTGTGTGCTAGAAAGTTTAAAGCGGAAGTGAAGAGGGTGCTTCTGGATAAAGCCTATTACTCTGTCTCGGATTTTTTTGCCGATTCTTTCTAGCAATGTAGCAATATTGTATGTACCTGCTTGTTTTTTGTTAAAGTGTGACGCTCCGTTATATGCACGTTTTATATTCCTTGTTTTATCGGTTAACAACATTTTATAGACTAGGGATGTATATGATGGTATTATTTGTAATCTAGGTTGTAGGGTTTTATAATGTGATATGTTATTGGTCAGGTCATTACTTCATATTTTATATTAATAGGGCATAAAGATTTTAATTCTGTTTATATGTATATTGTTACAGTTTGCAGTTAGCTATATTATAGTTTTGCTTTGTCAATGAGATTCTGTCTTATGATAATAAAGCTGTTTTGAGTTGAGTTGAGTTGAGTTGAGTTGAGAGAGATATACTCAAGTGTTTGCCGGGAAACCAAGTTTCACATTGAGCTTTGTTATGCCTCGCACATCGCATCCGCAGAACATATGATTCCGGAAAATATAAAACACTTCTGGGGTTTTATAAACTCATTGAAAAAGGATTCTGAAATACCCAAAAGAATGCAAAACGATGGCAATTTCCTCGAAAGTCCTCAAGAAATAGCAAATGCCTTCGCTGCTCACTTCCAATCAAGTTATTCCGATCACACCGGGATTACTGTGGATCCTGAAATACACGAGAGTATTGTGCAGGGCAGCACGCTACTCCAGCATCAATTCACCATAGTCGAAGTTACATCGAAGCTCAAGGAGCTTGACTGCAGTAAAAACGCCGGCCCAGATGGAATTCCACCTATCTTTTTAAATCGTTGTTCGCAGTCGCTTGCTGCACCAATCTGCACCATCTTCCAAAAAACATTCAACAAAGGAGTTTTCCCAACTTTCTGGAAGCATTCCACCCTTTTCCCCATTTACAAGTCCGGCGATAGGACCGAAATCGGTAATTACAGAGGTGTATCAATGCTATCCACGTTGCCGAAGATTTTGGAATCAATTCTGACAGATGAGATCTTCCGTACCTACAAAAACTACATAACCGAAAATCAGCACGGTTTTTTCCAGGGGCGTTCAGCAAATTCCAACCTAGCGGTGTATCAAAATTTCCTAGTTACCAGTCTGGAGATGGGAAAGCAAGTCGATGTTATATACACGGACATATAGTGTTTGCCATGAGCTGCTTCTCATAAAGCTCTCAAAGATTGGAATTGGCTCTCACTACTTGAACTGGGTTGCAAGCTACCTGTCGGATCGTCGGCAGCTTGTACTCATGGGCGGGGCTACATCTAAGGAGATCCAGGTGTTGTCGGGTGTGCCTCAGGGGTCCCACATTGGGCCAGTTCTGTTTTCCCTATTTGTCAACGACATCTCGTCATGTTTTGAAGAATCGGACTTTCTTATGTACGCCGATGACCTAAAATTTTATAATATTGCGGAAACATCGTCCACCGGACTCCAACAAGATCTGGAGCGCCTGGTTTTATGGTGCAAGAAAAACTGCCTAAAACTAAATGTCAAGAAATGTAAAAAAATGAGCTTTTACAAGGGGATGAATCAAATTGACCACAATTACACCATCGATAGTGAGACTCTGGAATTGGTAACTGTCTTTAATGATCTAGGGGTGTTGTTTGACAAAGATCTGTCATTCACTTTACATGTAGATCAAATAGTTTCGAGAGGCTTGCGGCTGCTTGGATTTATAAAGAGGAACACTGCACTGATGACGGACACCAGGGCAATTACGACACTTTACAACTCTCTAGTGCGCAGTATACTTGAATACTGCAGCACCATTTGGTCCCCGCAGTACCAGTGTCACATATCTAGGCTCGAAAGGGTGCAGAATAAATTTGTTAAATATTTATTGTATAAACATCGTTTCCCCTATCGCGATTTGTCCGTGACTCCTGCTCTGCGGTCTTAAATCGCTGCAAGCTAGACGAGAGAACCAGCTTCTGTTTTTTCTTCATAAACTGATCAACGGGAAGATTGATTGTGTCGATTTACTGAGACTCCTATACCTCAAGATACCAGCGAGAACTTTAAGACACCAACAACTGTTCCACCAACATTATCAGCGAACCAACTACGGACAAAGAGCATTTGTGGATCGAATGGTTACAATGTACAACGACAAGTTTAACCACCTAGATATTTTTAACATAAGTCTCAAATCACTGAAGAGTATTGTGTCTTGAACTTTTTTTTTATTCTTCTTACACGTTTTATTATCGAATATGTATTGAATGTTAAGTGTTGCAAATGTTTTAAATAATGTCCTACGATTAATTGTTTTAACTCTTTTCGTACCATTTGGATCTTTGCTCTGTGGTGTGCATGTAAGTACTAAATAAATAAACTAAATAATATTTTCAACTCTTGCACTCATAGAACTGTTAAATTTGAGTGTTGCTCCTGTTACCTGGCCACCGACATGCTAAATGATCGCCAGTTTTATGGCATGCTGAAGGACATTTCGGGCTACAGATTTAAAAGGGAATATAAGGGGATTTTATTGGCTGAGCAGGCATTGGATTGAATTAACCGCTTCTCTCATTTCACTATGATTTCCATTTGCCTTACCTTGAAAGTGTTCTTAGAGGAATATCCTCGAGAATATCAGTTAATGAATTTATTACATTATTATAATTATTATATTTATATGTTACAGAAAACTATCTGCCCTGTGTATACTGTACATTATTGTCCAATATATGATATATATTTGTAGGGTGTTATTATGAGGGTACTGTTTTCAGGTGAAGTGGAAGAACCTTTGAACTTTACCTTTTGTGCTGTAATACATACTACTTACTCGCAATAAGTATTTTTCTATTCTATTCTAAAATATTTAGGGGTCACTCTGGACCATAAACTTATCTGGAACAAGTATCTAGAAAACACCATCTCTAAAGCCACAGTGGCAATCTGGACATGCCTCAAACTAGTTGGCAAGACATGGGGCTTAAAATAAAAAATGGTCTGTGGATCTACCAAACAATAAACAATAATAAAGCTGATGGCCACCTATGCCTCATTGGTATTGTGGCCAAAAACCCAGCAGGTCACCGCTCGTACCAAACTTAATAAAGTGCAAAGGGTGATATGCCTGGGAATAACAAGGGCAATGTCAATGCCCTACCGCAGCCTTAGAGGAAATGCTAAACATGCTTCCTCTTCATCTTAGTGTAAGAGGGAGGTCATCTGCGCATCTTTAAAGAAACAAAACTGGAAAATGCCAGCAAACCAAGTGACCAAATGACAGTCATGTTGGACTTAGATGTCCCATTCGCAGTGGGTATTGATGACCGCCAATCATGGGAGAGTACAAAACTACGTGAGGCCGACAATGCATCGTTGTGCTACACAGTATATTCCAAGCGGAAGTGCTTGCCATAAGTATATGTGCAGAAGAGTGCCTCACACAAGGACTTCACAGAAAGCACACCTATATATTCTCAGACAGCCAGGCGGCTTTAAAAGCTCTAAAAGCTTCAAGTGTGTGCAGTGAGGTGCAGTGCCATTTAGGAGAGGGTAGGCAACATAATAGAAAATGATACAGAAGGACAAACCCCGCTGCAGGCGCCGCCGTAGGTAGAATTTTTTTTCAGGTGCCACCCCAAAAACGTCCATTTTGAGGCTCCAAAAAATGTAGACACAAAGCCTTTTCAATTCGAGTTTCTCCAAAACTATGCAAAGAAAACGCGTTGTAAATAGTTAGTGGACTGGCCTTGTTTGTCTGAGACATTTGACACATTATTTACATCAATATACCCACGTTTACTCTACAATTTCCTTCTTCGCCAAAGAGTAAGCATAGCCAACAATACATTTTAATTTTATGACGACACCTGCAGAGCCACTAATATTTGTCATGTATTTTTGTATTCAAATATCGATGTTTTCTTTCTAACCAACCAAACTAACCCACAAAGAAAACAACAACCCCTTGTATAGGTACTAGACTAACTAAACTTTCAAAACTATAGCTAAAAGCGCAGGGCGTCAAATCCCAATCTCATACAAGAATAGGGCACATGGAAAAGGGAACTTGAGGTTATTCTTATTTATGGCTGGCCAATGCCGGTGTTGTATTATCGGGCTTCAGTTTCTTGCAAAAAAAAAATGCTAACGCCATGCATTAATACCCAGATATCGAAATATTAATAAATTTAGGGATGCCCCATGTACTGCAATTTTAAACATTATTAAATAATAAAGCTTTCTTAAACCAATTACTAAAGCGCAAAAAAACAATAACAATATGATCCTTGGTAAAAAAAAGGCCAATAAAATAAAAATATTAATTAAAGAGAGCACATTTTGGCAACAGCACTTATCGTTGCGTCGTCGCGTCGGTCGGCCCGGACCATCTTCGCATGCTTTGTCTCTTTTCTTTTTATGTAAGGTTTCATTTGGCTGTCTTTTTTCAAGCACTGCTTTTCCCTTTCATAGTAAATCCAGTATTGACGGTATAAATGCATGCCTTCGGTTTGTTATGGAATGCTTTTTAGCGGTTGCCGTCGGAGAATATTATTCCGTTTAATATAGGTAGCCTAATATGAGCGGTAGACTGTGATGTTTTTCTATAATATAATTAATATTTTAATTGGCGCTTAAGATAAGCTTTTTAAATTTGGATTATACCTACTTATTAGTAAAATTGTAATTTATATTATCGGGATTAAAATTAAATGGGAAAATATAAAAAATGTCAAAACATCAGGGTAGGCAATGCATTTGTGCTTTCATTGTGTGCACGCCACTGAGTGTGTGTCAATAATCTGGGAATGTAAGCAAACACTAAAACAATTAGCAACACGCAACCAGGTTACTTTAATGTGGGTTCTTGGCCATAGAGACATACAGGGCAATGAAAAAGCAGACTGCCTTGCGAAAGAAGGAGCTGGAACACCATAATATGTGAAGAGCCACATCATCGAAGAACTAAACAAATGACTAAAAGACCAACTGTCGCTGTACTGGAGAAGCACTCCAGGACTAAGACAGGCGAAAAGGTTTATCACCATCTCTGCGAAAAGAGCTGAACAGCTCTTAGACATGAACAGAACAGATATTAGAAATTAGGACTGTTGCTGGACTGCTCACTGGACACTGCCCAGTATAATACCACCTAAAGGCAAAGCAGATGATGGTCAATGCAGATTTTTCAATAATGCAACTGAAACTGCAGAACATCTACTCTGCAATTCTAGCAGAAAAATAATGAAATCCTTAGCGGTTCAGTTGAAGATGTCTATTTGTGGCATTGTCTGTAAAACCAGAATTTGCCCGCCTTCTGGCATCATTTATTGCCCTCCTATAGTGTTGATTGATTCTTTATTTGGATTATCTCAGGCAGTTTAAAAAAAATGCAAAGATCATTCAAGAGAATAAGGGCTTCCTCCTTTCACCCAGCGCTGGATACTATAACCAAATGCGTGTTTGCTTTATTTTTGTTTGAAGGCATTCATTGCATCCCTGACCTCAATTAAAGTAACCTCTCTAAAGAGAAGCCACCCTTGGGAAACTACATTGAGAGTCTGGCGGTACTGCTCAAATTGAAGACGCTAGCGACATGTTCTGTAGCTGAAAAATAATGAAATCCCTAGCACTCAGTTCAGTTGATGTTTATTTGTGCAATTGTCTACAAGAACATAATTTGCCGGCCTTTTGGCATCATTTATTGCCCCTGCTCTCCTATATTGTTGTCTAAATTGATTCTTTATTTGGATTATCTCAGACAAATTAAAAAAAGGATCATTCAAGAGACTAAAGGTTTTCTCATTTCACCCAGCGCTGGGTATGTCATCTTATGATTTTACTAGGTTTACCCGTAACATTCCTAGCAAACCACAATTTTTAGAAAAAAATTTCATAAATCACAATTTTTGTTGCCGTCGGGGTGCCACGCCCAATTTTCGCTCAAAAGTCGTTAGGTCGTGGGGACTCTTGTGTAGTGATTCAAAATTTCCGGAAAATTTGAATGCTGGAAAAAACCGGTTTTTTTCCTGGAAAAATTGGAAAAAAACGGTAAATTTCGGAAAATTTTAATTTTTATTAAAAAGAATCAAAAGAGTTTTGTTTCAGGCTTGCTTTAGCTATTAAATATTTTTCAATATTTAGAAAGGTATTGTATATATATTTTATAAAAAAATGCAGCTCGGAAATTAATTTATCGGTGACCCGTGAATCCCCCACCCCACATCTTTACAAATTACAAACAGACGAGGCGGCACAATTTCAGTTATTTCGTTGCTTGTTATAATTTTGTGATATATACCATATACCTCTGTTGGCCGTATTAGGTATATATAGGCATAGGACAGGAAAACGATCGTCTGCACTTTTCTATCGGCGCCTCTCAAAGCTGGTTATTGATTTTATTTCGGATATTGCTCGTTTATTATATTTGGATGTAGGACAAGTTATGGCCAATCTAGCCCACTTTAGAACCGAAACAGCATTTTTTAGTAGAAATTCTCTATGGGAATCTGCAAACAGCACCCATCCTGTTATATGGTGGCATGGTTTGTGTACCTCACAGTCACTTATGCCAATTGCTTCCAGAATTTTAAATGGACCTCCCTCTTCCGCCTCATCAGAAATAAACTGGTGTCATACATACCAATAAAAGGAACAGGCTAACAAAGGATAAAGTTCAAAAGCTTCTTGCCATTCAGTCTAGTTTAAAATTGGATGAAAATGACAAGCTCGTTTACAATCCAAGACCACATCCGCTTTTGGAACAGATTCATATTAATGATCACGAGCAAGAAGGCGAAGGAAATGTTACGGAAAAGGAATCGGACTCAGATATTTCTGAAGACATTCCCTCGGAGTCCTCGGACTCGGATACTGACAGTCAAGATAAAATTCCTTTAAGCGTTTTGGCGTTGGCTAAATAAATTTTTTTATTACTTTTTTTTTTGTTAATTTTACATTTTGCATTTATATTATTTGTTATCTTTCACAGAGTAAATTTTTAGTTCTTGTATTTTTGCAACATTGCAAGTTGCAACTGTTCCTAAGAGTTTGTTCCTAAGCCTGGGATTTAGTAAGGCTTTTTTTTGTTGTTTTTTTACCTTTTTCGTTTTGCTTTAAACTATGTTTTGTTAATAAAGATAAAGAGTTTTATTTTTATATTTTAAAATAAAAATAAGCATTTTGAACCTTGTTTTTTATTTAAGCGACCTTCAGATAGTGCAGAAATATGGAAAAATCTACCCTTATCCCTTATATCGCAAATTTTAATGTATTTTTTGGGTTTTCAGTTAAATTTCTTTTTTTTTTAATTTTTCCTTTTTTTTTCCAATTTTTTTAAGGATTCAGTAAAAAACGGAAAAAAACCGCGTTTTTTTCCAATTTTTCGGGTTTTTTTCCAAACCATTGAATCTCTACTCTTGTGACCAATATATTTATATTTATGAATAAAAAGAATATAGGAAAAACGAACAAAAACATAGACATGACGATGAATGTTATTTACATAAATCAAATCAGTTTTTCCATAGCTATAATAAAGGATTCAATTAAAAATTCTAATTATGTAATTGTAATAAGCATATAGCCATTTCGTTTTTAAATATAAATATTTTAATTGTTTCCTACTAAATTTTTAATAATTTACAACAAACACGACCAACGGAATTAACAGCATCTTCTCCCCTTGATCGTCTGTTATTAGTTATATAAATCCGAAAAACGGCAAACGTAAATGGAACTACTTGACTGACCCCAAAATACCCAAATAAAATGCATTATTTATTCTTTACCGTCTATCGGCCAGCATCGACAATTTGTCCAACAGGAAGCCACATATTCACAAAAACTTGCCATATGCGTTTTCCCGTTTGAAATATTTTTTATAACTAAATCAGAAGTAGGCCTCCCCAATTGCTTGACACTAAGTTTTTCCTCATAATTTAGAGATCTGCTTTTTAAAATATATGCCACTCAATTCATTTTAACAAAATAATTTGCCGTAAATTTCTATTAAACACTAAACAAGAATAAAATGTTTCATATGTGTTCGGAATTACCTACTTAGTTCTTAGTTTTTCATAGACTACATTCACATATCCACAAAATTTTCGATAAAACTAATGTGTAACTAAGTTTAATTCAAATTCAAATTCAAATAATCTTTATTGCACAATACTTCAAAGTTACAAATTTAAACTTATAACCAATTAATGCAAAGGTGAAAAGTACCGCCAGGCGTATTTTAATAATCACCCGTATGAACTAAATAATAACAATGACAGATAAATCTGAAAATACAATTATTAAAATCATTAAAACAATAATCACATAAAATAGCTTAAAAAAGGACATACAAAGTTTTATTTTCATCTGTCAAAAAAATATGAGAAATCACAGTTTAAAATATAAAATATAGAATCACAGAGACAGAGATTGATCCAAAGCAAAGTCCTTTAGATGCCTCCTAAATGCACCCAAACTTAGGTCCCTGAATTAAAAGAAACGCGCCAGCATCATCACTATATTATTTATTTAATCGCAAAATTTTAATCAAAACTCCAAACGAGACAAGCGGTGAAAATCACAGATCAAAGGGATTCTCTGGCATACCGACAGGTGGACGCACTAGGAATGTGCGCCAATCGGCCTTCCCAGGCGGGCGGCGGTGCGGCCCTGAAAACAGCTGTTGCCATAGGACCAGCAGCGTAAACAAAATAGAACGCGGTCTATGACGATTTGTGACATAAAATCGGGACGCGTGACCGTGTGCATATGTTAGTACATTGCTCTAGTAGTTTAGTAGATTAGATAATGGTAATGCTGAATATGCTGAAAAATGTACAAATAATTATTAATATTATTATTGCCATAATAGGACTAGGTATATTATTTTTTGATTTTTTATGGAATTTTTGGGGGGCACGTGCTCCTGTGCGCCACTGAACACTAGTGACAAATTTATTGAAGTCTGATTTACTGATTCATCTTTATTTTTTGCTAATATTTTACAAAATGAGCTATTCTATTTTTGAAAAGTTAAAAATGGTCAAGCTTTATTTCAAAGAATACCGCTACAAGAACACCAGAACAACATAGGGAAAATGTTCAGAATGGTCGGTGAGTACCATCAATCTGTATCAACTATAATTAATACAAGAAGGTTATTGCGAGAAACAGCATCTTTAGTAAATAAGGAAAAGACAAAACAAAGTAACGAAGAAAGGGATTTTGTTATATTGCTCAAGAAAATCTATCAGAGACTGTGTCAGAGGTATAAGGTATGGATCACGAAACAAGACAGTTATGGAATAGTTCAGATAACTTTAAATCAATACATATACCACGATTTTAAAATTAGGCCAATTAAACAATTAAACGACGAACAAAAAATAAGAGATGAATTTGTTCAAATTATAAGAGGACCTCAATACAAATTTGGTGTGGCATAAGGTCTTAGGGTAAGATATCTGGAACTTTTGGACAATGAAACTGAACACTTTATCAATGAACTGTCACTTCAAATTGGGCAAAATTTTATTTGGCAACAAGAAGGAGCACCTCTCCATAATATTCTGGCATTAAGGGACTTTCTTCATAATAATAATTATCAAGTGTGGATGGGTGGGTACAGAACAAGCCATTGACATAACAGATACATGATCCTGTGAGACAGTTTACGTCATTGACATCTTCATCTTTAAACGTCTTAATTTCTAATCTCAGCACCATAAAGTCATACTGAGCTGTGAAACGAAGCATGCTGACTGTAAGAACTCTTGAATCATTTGTTAGTGTATCTTCTATTTATTATCCAGAGAGTTTTTGCTACGACCAAGAATGATGTAACCTAGCATTTAGCATGAGATTTTTTGCTTGACATCAGTTTGTTAGTTAATCCAAGACCCTTTGTTACAGTCACAGTCAGATGTAGTCCTTACGCATCTTTAAATCGTCTGCAAAATGTAGATAAGGTAAAAGAGTTACCAATGTCGTTTACCAACGGGACAAGTACAAACTTAGAAGAAACATCCCACCCATTTGACCTGCCTAGTTCTACCCTGCAAATGGGAATGAATAAAAAAACATAGATCCCCAAACACTAAAACCTTCCAACTTGAATAACAAAATATTACGAATCAGTGGGTCAAATCAATTCATTCAATGTCAAATTCTTTGCAGAAATCTGTATACACAGAACATAGCTTCTATGAATGTTTTACATCGGCCGGCTTCTGCGAAATTTTGTCAGTGATATTCAATCAACTTAGTCTGTCATCGTTAACCTAGACAAAGAACAACTACGAATAAGCGAAGCTACTTATTAGCTTTAACCCAAAATATGTATGTATATGTGAAGCGTGTAATTCATGATTCACACAGTCAAAGGCCTTAGAAATATCCCAACATTAATAGCGTCAAGCTCACTATCGTTTAGCCGCGTTCCCAAAAACTAGAATGTTTCACCGATTGTTGGCTTCGAAGATCATTATCCAACAAGGCAGGAGGCTGGGAAACCTAATAAGACCTAACCACCTAACTATCTTATTGTAAAGAAGTAAGATTTCAGTTAATTACCATGTTTCTAAATTTTACAACTGATTACTAGTCGAGATTTTGTCGAACAACCTTTTAAAAGAAAGGTAAAGTTTTTATTATTACAGCA
>JAEQML010063340.1:0-23241 GCA_016904865.1 Pissodes strobi
GGTGGGATTCCAGGATTGGTTCTTTTTAGTTCCGCTTGATTGAGCAAAAAGTAGTATAAAAGGAAGTTAGGTAGATTTTAATTTTAGTCTTAATCATCTCCTGATGATGCTAACATGGTTAGCGAAACGCGCGTCGAGTGCAAAAATTCTGTTTCGGTATTGTGGATAAAGCTCTGTTTTAGTGCATGTTGCCGAAGGTTCCAAACCCCCAACATAGTTACCAACTGCTGAAATGTTCATGTTCAATTTCTCTCTTACTGCCGGGTCCGTAAGTTTATTAACCTCTATTTTCTTGGATTCTATTATGACTTTATTATTTTTAGTCGCAAATATCCGTGCAGGCTTAAAACCGATCTGACTAGGATTGATACTTTTCATAGCCAGCTTCTTGAGCTCCTCACCTCTTACTTCTTTGTCCCCTACTTTCTTGGTCAACTCCACTCTAAAAGTTTTCTCCGCTAGCACTGGCTTCTTAATTCCGCTGATCTTGACCGAATTTGCAGCAACTGCCGCATAAGAGCCACTTCTTGAGAACCCGCTTAAATTAGGATATCTAATTTCTTGTTCTGCTCTAAAATGCCTTCATTTTGTGTGACCACTAAACTCCTAATGTCACTCTGCAAGTTTTTGATCTCCATCACCTTTCTAACTTGGTGTCTAATGTCCTTATTATTCCCTTTGATTTCTCTAGCAATAGAACCTACTTTTATCTTATTGCCCGGCTGAGAAAAGAGATTCTCGAGACGATGCACCATATCGTCTATTGCCTTAGACCTCGCTAAAAATACATCCATATCTGATTCACTATCTCCCTCATATTCTTCTCCCTCATTATCTCCCTGAGTTCGAGGTGGAGTGGACTTTCTCGCTTTCTTGCCCTCTACTTCCCTATCGGAACCTGCTTCTGTTACTGACTAGGTCTTCCTCTTCGATGTTCCGACTTCAACTTCCATGTCGGAGTCGTTCGACATCTTGCCCAACGCTCCCGTCTATCTGGAGCTATTGAAAAACGATGTTAATATATATGTTGGGGTGTTTCCTAAGGCGCGAGCCAAGCATTTTCCATCATCTCTGTCATAAGAATGCATCGGCCTGACGAGAGCCTGTATTTGCAAGCCTGTATTTGGAATCATTATTAGTTTTTAAATAGTACCTAAACTTTTAGGGTCATTTAATCAAACTGTTGCAAGGTGGAAGACATTGTGAGAAACGTATATCTTCTTCACATATAAAACATTTTAGATATCAAAGCGAAATTTTCGTGGGTAAATGAAAACACTTCTTACACGAAACAGCATTTTGAGCTTTTCCTTAATGGAAGCGCGGTTGTGTCGAAACATAATTTACTGCTTTTTTCATAGTTAATTCATCCCCAAAACTTGGGATCATTACTAAGAAATAGGACATATATTTGAGGGAGTTAGAATTTCAATAATATGGTGCAATTTTTTTCAAGATTATTTTAGTATGCGTGCTTAAGGTGTCATTCTCAAAAGATCTATAAATCGCGGTAATTACCTTGAACAAAAAGGCCAAGTCATTATTATAAAAGTCTCGTTTTTCTTACGTAAATAACAATGGTGAGGTAGCGGTAGTATTTTATTTCCGTAAAGGCGCTCATAAATAATAAAAATGTGGCTTTTGTGTCCCCGCGAAAAGTAATTTTCCTGAAAGAGTAACACGCAAGGTTTTCTTACCGAGATTAAAAACTTGGATCTCGCGATTAAAGTTTTCTAACTTTGGTATGTTGTTTGAAAAGAATTGAAAAAAGTATATATCAATAAGAATATAAAAAGAAACAAAACGATGAATAGAATTTAGGAAGTTACGTACACAGATTAACGCAAAGTTAGTCGCCAAATTGCAAATAACTTAAGCTTAGTAGTAGTAGTGTAATTATGAGATCACCTCCTCTCAAGTAGTTATATATTTACTTCTTTTTAAGTTAGCTCTTACCGATTTAAGTTTGCATGAATATACTTTGCCGCTAGCTCGTCTGGACGATCTATAGCTTAACTCGATCTAATAGCTGCATAGAATGTGTTAAATATACATTTGGGCGTCCCTTGGGCAACAGCTTCGGCTGGCTGATAATTTCACTCTAGAAGCATCAAAAGCGAGACAAAGCTACTAGTCTCTTTTTCTTTTTTCTTTATCGTGCATTGAAAAATGTATGCACTTCAAAGGACCTTTTCAGGTCCAAAGATGACTATTATCTCTGTAAATATCGAGGTTATGTCCGCATGCAAGGAAGAGCTGTTGCAGGACCTATGCCAACAACATGACTGTGATGTCCTATGCATACAAGAGACCCACAGAGATAGCTACCAGAAGAGACCCAGAATTCAAGGCATGCAGCTTATTGCCGATAGGCCTCATCGACAACATGAAAGCGCAGTTTTCGTTAAGCCCGATATACTGTCAGGTCCAGTCCACTAATATAACTGAGGAGAATGAAATCGATATACTAACAGTAGAACTGAATAACTGCACCTCTGTGTATAAACCACCACATACTGAAATCAAGGCAAATAAGGTCTGCTCACTCGCCACAAATAAGATACATTTCGTGGTTGGGGATTTCAACAGCCACAACAATCTATGGAGGTACTCCGACGATGACAAAAATGGCGAGGCGGTGATCCAATGGACGGACGAAAACAGTCTAATTCTCTTACAATACAATACATTACCAGCCTCATTCAACAGTGCTAGATCGCGTAGAGGATATAACCCAGATCTGATATTTGTGAGACCACCAATGTGTCAAGGCAGTATGCCCACCCATTCCAAACACCCAACATCGCCCAATTATGTGTCAGGTTATGGCTATAGCCCGACCTCATTGTATCTCCTTCAGACGCAGATATAACTTTCAAAAAGCCAACTGGCCCAAATTTCAGAAATTACTGGATAATACTGCGGACACACTTATACCCAACCCAAGCTCATACGATAGATTTGTGGGAATCGTTATAAAATGCTCACGGTTCTCCATTCCCAGAGGCTGCAACACTAACTATATCCAAGGCCTAACAACAGCGACGAAGGATCTACTGCAAAACTACCTAACTCTCTTCGAGGCCAATCCTTTCGGAGAAGACACAATTGAGGCGGGCAAACAACTAGTCAGCTCTATATCCCAGGCCAAGAGAGAGAACTGGATCAGACTAATGGAGGAGCTCAATATGAGCAAAAGCAGCCACAAGGCGTGGAGACTACTGAAACGCCTAAATAGCGACCCAACTCACTCAAGAGCATATGCCAACGTAACGGCAGACCAAATAGCTCGTAAAGAATGGCAAGCCAGATCAAATGCCCCCAAGCCACGAAATCAATATTAACCGAATAGAGGGCAACGAAACGACCAAATTGTCCACCCCTTTTACCGTAGAAGAGCTGAATAATGCCATAAAGAAATGCAAACCACGAAAGGTAGCTGGACTAGACGACATCCTGAACGAGCAGATCCAGCATTTCGGGCCGAAAGCAAAACAGTGGCTTCTGGACATGTTCATTGCCTGTTTGCAACAGAGTAAAATTCAAACCATCTGGCGAAAAGCCAAGATTATAGCTATTCTTAAACCAGGCAATCCAAAGAGCTACCGCCCACTCTCCCTGTTATGCCATACATAAAAAATCTTTGAAAGATTGTTACAAAACCGCCTCACACTGGCAGTGGAACCTATCCTCATACCTCATCAGGCTGGATTCCGTCCCGAAAAAAGCTGTACTGCACAAAAGCTCAATCTAACTCAGCATAACGAGGATGGCTTCCAAGGGGGCTATGTGACTGGTACCGTTTTCATATATATATATATATATATATATATGCGGACGACAGGGCAATGACATCATAAGGAAAAACATTCGAGGAGGTGGAACAATGTCTAGTGGAGCTGGATCTGTATTATCGGCAGTTAGCACTGCCCTAACCCCAAATACCTGGGCGTAATTCTAGATAGGGCCTTAACATATAAACGGCACTGCCTCAATACTGAGCTAAAAGTTAGCGGAAGAAATAATATAATTCGTAAGCTGATAAGTTCTAACTGGGGAGCCAAACCTAGGGTCCTCAAAACCTCTGCACTCGCCCTCTGTCACTCCGCCGCCGCCGGCGAGTATGTATGCCCGGTCAGGTATAGATCAGCACATGCAAGCCAAGTTGATGTCGCCCTCAACGAGACAAGCGGAATTATCACCGGATGCTTGAAGCCCACACCTCTGGACAAGATCCACCACCTAGCTGGCATCGCTCCTCCTGCCAGCCGCTGAGAGGAACGCCACCCCCTCTACGGTCTCCAACCGGCCGGCGGCCCATCAGCGATTAAAATCAAGGCGAAGTTTCCTGAGATCAACGGACGACTTTGAAGAACCCAAAAGCAGGATGAACCTCTGGAGGAAGACTTCTGATCAACACTGGATGGAGCCGAAATAAGAACTGGCACCGGGATGCGATGAAAACTGGTAATCCTGGAGCGCACTAAATAGACTGCGTACAGGCACTGCAAGATCAATAAATGGAATCACGCGCCGAGGTACGGTCAAGTGCTGCCATCTACGGGCGGTCGGCGTCACCAAAGACAGAGTACGGACACGTGCTGAATCTACGGACGCTCGCCGAAGTACGGTCCGCGGCACGGAAGACAGAGGCGCCATCTAGGGGTCTATGTTCATACCTGGAACAAACAAAGAAAAAAGTTAACTACGTTGTGAGACCTGCTATTTTTTGGCGAAGGTAGCAACGATAAGGAACAAATATCAAAATGAAGCAATACAACAGATTTGTATAGGAAGAACTAAAGGAAATCGTGGAGCAAACAGGAGAAACTACTGAAGAGGACGAAGATAGGAAAAATATAATTATATGCAACAAGTACTCAAGTAAAATAAGAAACTAAGCACAAACACAAAAACTAGGAGAGACCCGAAGCTTCAAAATGTAGTTAGTGTAAATATATAACCCAAGTGCTGCTATGCCATACAAGGCACTTAGGAGGTTAAAATATAAATAAGAAAAATATATAGTGAAACATAGAAAATATATAGTGAGACATAGCATAATATAAGCCCGAGTCTTAATAAGACAAATATATAAATAAAAACACTTTGGATGTTAATAAACTGAATATAGAAAAATAAACATTATATATTATAGTATAGAATATAGGATTTATGAAGAAAAATGAAGCTAGAATAAGTCGTGTTAAGTGAATATTAGCGAGTAAATTAGTAAACCATGTATGCAAAATAAATAGGTGAAGCAAATATGAAGATATATATAGAAGAGTATATACAGAAAGAATAAATATGTATACGAGGAAGTATTATAAAGTAAAGTGTTCTCCGGCCTAAATAAGACTGCAACGACGGATTTTCTAAGAGAACGTCACAGCAAAGGATTTAGGCATCGGAAAGTTGAGCATATAGGGACTGAAGTAGCTACGCTGACGTTCAAGGAAGTCGAGCAAATATTTTGGTACCAAAGAAGCTCAAGGGCAAAGTACCCAGGTGAAATGTTACATAAGCAATAAATGTTTATGTAAAGCATGAAGAATATAGAAGAAGCATAAATAAGGTGAAATAATGGAGAAATGTATAAGCCAAAGATGTTTATATAATGAGTGTTTAAAAGGGAGCATACGTGGATATATAAATAATAATATAATATCCTATATTGTTTACATAAAGCTAGTCACGTAATAAAGCATAGATAGATAGCATACCATAGATACATAGAATACCTAATAAATAACAAAACTAGATATGGAAAGTAAATATAAGAAACATGGAATAAAATAAATATATGGGAAATTATATAAGCGATGCCACGAAGAGAAAAGTGTATAGAAAAGCAGTGAGAAATTGTAAATAATGTACATATAACTTTACCTTGATAATATACCTCATGGGCCGCAAGCCAGAACTCATTCCAGTCCACACAGGACTTAGCCATTCGAACAATCACTAGCAGAAGTGTCCCCATTCTTCGACTAGGGATTCCTAGAAGATAAAAAAGTATAAGAAATTATAATATATGGATGAAATACCTGCAGCAGTAGACAACGAATTAGATAATTTAATACATAATTGAATAATAATAGATCTTAGAATCGATTCCAGATCAAATCTTGCCAGGCAAATTAATACGTGTCTAATATTGCCAAAATCTCGTGCCTATGTCTAATTCCAGGTCAATATGTGCAAGCTATAGTAGCACAAATAGGCCAAAAAGAGGCACATTTGTCAGTATAATTATCACCACATACTCAATATTCACGATACTTATATTTGATTGTATTATTTAGCTCATCGAATGCCAACACACGGAAAAGCAAGAAAATCAAGCCGACGCCGTTTTGACACACCCATCAATTGAAGGATCAAGGAATTCAAGGAACCCACTACGAGACTACGACAGACGGCCAGGAGCACCATCTACCAGGCTTTGCGTAAACAAGCAGTCCGCAACACAAAAACAAAGTAAAGGCAACGTCCGACAGCGAAGGAATCTGCAAACAATGACATATCCAGTCGCCACCTATTATTCACGGAAGCGTAACGTATAATTCTCTATTAATTTACATAGCATTGTTAATATTAACTCATCGAAGTGGCACAAGATTGCATTGCAAGGCGATAACTTGAGAAAATAATAAGATTCACAAAGACATATTTATTTATTTCATTTATTTATTTATTTATTTAAACCCAAATCACAGTACAAAACCAATTAACAAATGGGTTATCAAGAGCATGCAAAATATAACAAAGTATTAAAAATATACAAGTTTGAATATGGAAATTAAATTTTACAATAAGCCATAATATTTGAATCTCTACAGGTACAAAAAGAATACCATTATTATTACTGCAAATATGTGGCAACTATTTTGATGTTCATTATAACAACTACATATTCGGAGTAATGGAGAATTCTGAAAAAGGTTTGTCCGCGGTGTAAAATTATAAAACACTTGTGAGTGACGAGATGCCGCCCTAGGTGTAAGAATAGATATCTGCTCCAATATACTGCTGCAATCAACAATATTATGCAATACTTTATACAGAAACCTTAAATCGGCAACCCTACGTCTATGCTGCAGGGAAGAAAATGTATGTCTTTGCAACAAAATTTCATGAGAATAACCATCAGATCTAAAACTTAAATATTTTAAAAATTTACGCTGAAGTCTTTCCAAATTATCGATATGAACTTGGTATATTGGAGACCATATTATAGATGCATATTCAGTTTTAGATCTGATAAATGCGTAGTAGAGTAATTTAAGCGAGGAATTCTTAATAAATAATTTCGAATTTCTGATAATAAAACCAAGTGATCTGGAACACTCTGCTACAAGGTTATTTATATGAGGAACAAAAGAAAGTCTGCTGTCGAAGGTCACACCAAGATCTCTAAAAGTCTGTACTCGAGGTAATGTTACTCCATCTATCTTATATTCAAATAACAATTGATTTCTTTTTACTGAAAATGTTATGACATTACATTTGTTAATATTCAAAGATAGTCTATTGGTGTTACACCATTCAGCCATTTGATCAACTGCTACTTGAAGTCTATGACAGTCATCCACGCCCTCTATACACGTAAAGATCTTTGCATCATCCGCATACAAAAGCATTCTACCATTAGTCACAATGCTATTAATAAAAATATTAAAAAGTAAAGGACCAAGACCCCTGCGGTACCCCTGAGGTTGAAATAAAAGGCGTAGATGACTGACCACCAAATTCGACCAGTTGCTGTCTGTTGCAGAGATATGATCTTAGAAATAAAATTAGCTTGTCTGTTAATCCAAAAAAATGAAACTTTGTAAGTAAAATATTATGATCTAAGCGATCGAACGCTTTCGAAAAATCTGTATAAACCGTGTCTACCTGGTATCCTCGATCTAAAGAATCCGCTACAAACTGTGTAAAACAAAAAAGATTAGTAACCGTAGATTTCCCTTTTATAAATCCGTGCTGCAAATCAGTAAACTGATGTTTTAATTGTAAAAATAGGCAGTTATGAATAAACATCTTAAAACATTTAGAAAAATTATTAATTATACAGACTGGTCTATAATTTTCTATGTTGTGTTTGTCGCCCTTTTTAAATACCGGAATGACTTTAGAGATCTTCCATATATCGGGAAATGTTGAGTCTTGCAGGCATTTACTGAAAAGAATAGAAAGTGGTTTTGCTAATATAGATGCACAATCACGAAGAAAAAACGCTGGAATTTTATCCGGACCAACTATGCCTTTCGGTTTCATTTTCTTCAACCATTCCAATACCTCATTTTCAGTCGCATTCGTAATCGCAATTGAATTATATACTTGGTTACTTATATTTTCTGGAATTAAAATTGGATTAGGCTGGATATAGGCAGTTTGAAAAAAATTTGCATATGCGTTTACAACATCTGTTCGATTCTTAAACACTTGGTCATTCCATGTCACAATCTCAGGTAGGTCTATATTTTTTCTTTTCAAATTAATCAATTGTCAAAAATTAGACGGATTACTAGTAATGCGATTCTCTATAGACTCACAATATTTTTTATATGCTGTATCCACATCAAATTTGACTTCTCTTCTAATTTGCTGAAATCTTAGATAATCATTATCGTCATTAGATCCTTTAAATTTTTTCCAAGCCCTAAATTTTTTTCTAGTCTTATTAATGATTTTAGAATCAAACCAAGGAGGATAAGTTCTTTTGCGTTTTAAGGTTTTAGGAACAAATTTATTTAGAGCAGAATAAACTTTCTCATAAAATACATCGCAAGCCACATTTATATCATTTAACTCACACAAAAAATTCCAATCAATATTACACATATGGTCATATAAGCATCGAAAATCAGCTTTTCTAAAGTTATAAAATATATTATCTGTTGCATGTTTCGCCAGATTCTTTGCATGATTCAAAGTTAATAATGCTTCTAAAGCTGGATGATGAGGATCTTCGGGCAACAACACATCTATGGCTCTTTCAATCTTACTCCTCGAAAAATCATCACTAACAAAAATTAAATCTAATAACCGGTTATTTACATTAAATATCGAGTTAATTTAAGTAATGTCAAGAAATTGCGAAAAGTTTATAGTAGAGAGAGTTCGATCATTGACGTTGCAGTCACCAAGGGAAGAATTTACGAAATCTGCCAAATTAAAATCGCCTAAGAATAAAAATCTAGAACCATAAAGACAATCACATCCACAGATCTCATCAAACAAACTAGTATAATCCGCAAGCGAGGTATAAATATATTTACTATCTTGTTTACTTCGTTTTTAAAAACTTTATTTTAGTTACACGAAGAAAAAATACAAGTAGTAATGTATTAACCTGCTACACTGAAAGCTTGCTTATGACTAAAATGCACACTCTTATCTCTGCCTATTTATAATATAATAAATGCTGAGCACTGCAAAGCTAGTAATCTAATCCTCTAAACTACATAGTCGCCATAAGTGGCCATATAATTCCTCCCTTCTTTAAGTTTGAGAAAATGGGGGATTTTCGAGAGTCTTTAATTGTATGTCCACTTTTACATCTTTTCGTTTTTTACAATAATATCTGCGACCAACCAAAATTACTACAATTATTATTATAATGGTTACAATAATTATTAAAACTATTGATAAACTATTATTGTCAATATCGAAGTCTTTTAAACTGCTAACAGTTAATCTTTTAGCATCTTCTCAATCCTCTTTTATATTTTCCAAGTTCACCTCTTTTAATTCTAAGGGTTCAATATTCTGAACTAACTTTTCATCAATATTTATTGATGGGAGTTTTAATCTTAAATTAACAGTTTCTGGTTTTTGCGAATCATAGTTTTCGTTTTGAATTTTAACTTTGCATTCTGCTGGTATAATAAGAGATACTGTACTTATTGTTTCAAGACTGTGTTGATTGGGGCATTGAAAATAGATATTTTCTTCGGAAGTTGGGATTATTATGATGGAATTATCGTCCAGTAAAGTAATTGATGTCTCCTTGTACTTTATAGGTACCATAGAACAATGATTAGTTAGGTTAATAATTTGAGGGACACAGGGCTCATTTTTATTGAGTAAAATTAAAGGACATAGGAACATATCTTCTATTTCAACACATTTTTCTTTAACGTTGAAATAATCGTCACTTGATCTCATGAGATAAGGGTTATTTATTGTCGTTACTTGATTATTTACAGGAATTAGATACACTCTGTAAAAGATATATGGCTTATTCGATATTAAAGGAATAGCGATATAAAATATTATTAGGTCATTTTTAATTGTCACGTCTGCATGAGCAATCTCATAATACCTGATAATATTATCAAAGGGGATTCGCGTGTTCGGATCAAGTTTAGAAATTATCTTACTAAGTTCTTGATACTTAAATATGCTGTGATGCATAATATTTATTTCTGCGAAGTTAATTGCAGTTTGCACATTGTTCTTTATTTCCTGTAGCACACGAAGGTTATTCTCTAGGTTATCTAGTAACAAAATAAGATATGTGGCTTTTGTTGCTGATTGTGTAATTTGCGTTAAATTGTTTGCTAAAAGTTGCTGATTTTCAGTAATTGAATTTAACTGAGAATCTATATATTTTGCTAATTTCTTGACGACTGTTTGTGTTGAAAGTAAATCGTCATGTATTGTCTTTTGATTGTCTCGAAGAGTTTTAATATAATTGTCATAGCGTTCGCCATCATCTGCGTCTAACGTACCATACAAATATTTTTGAACTGTTCCGAGAAAGTTAAAAAGACCTCTTTTAATCCTCCTTTGGGGATTGCTGTAATGTTTGACAAATAATTCGATTGATTCGGCCATATCTATTAAATTGTCAGTTCTTGTCATTAAAAGTTGGTGTAAAGGTGAATAAGGCGAGATAATAATGTCTCTTGTATTGATCAATGTCTTATTGATTTGTAAAAGTGTTCACTTAGTTAAATATAAACAATTCCTAATGTTGGTTAAATTGACATGATAATAAACATGATGATAATTCGTTATTACATAACTTTTTCCTTGGTAAACTGGAAGTAATGGGTTCGTTATCTTCTCAATCTTATACTGAGCGTTGACTAGTAAAGGAAGTAAAACGAAGATAGTCCTCATTTTTGTTTTCCTGAAAATAAGGAATGTCGTTTAATATCCTTTGGATGTCTTTGATTTTTAAATTCAGTCAATTTATATTTTTGTTTTATTTTTAGTCCTAACTTTCGTGGTGTATTGACAAGTTGTTTTGTCATTTCTGGTATTTCAGGGTCATCTTCACGATTTTTATTGAGTTTTGCTAAAACATGAGCCTTTTTGGCATTTAATTTTAAATTGATCTTTTCATTTAATTCTTGGAATGTTTGACCAAGTTCATAAACGTAATCTGTTTGTAATTGATTTAGATTTTTCTCAAAGTTGAGTTGATAATTGATGTTACCTTTTAATACTTGAAAGGGGGTATACTCATGTGAAGAATGAATGCTATTATTATAATTCAAAATAGCTATATCAACTAATTCTTGAACTGTTTTTGTTCGGTGATCATTTCTAATTGCAATTATGCTTTCTTTTAATGTTGAATGAAATCGTTCAATAGGTGAGTTAGAATTTGGGTTATAAGGTGTAACAAAATGTAATTCGATCTGATAAGTTTTGCAAAGATCTTGAATCAAATTGCTTTTAAATGTTTGAGCATTATCAGTCGTTATCTTACAAGGTGTACCGTGGTGTGAAAAGTACTTAATTAAGCTTTGACAAATTTCTATTGAAGTTTCATTAATAGGGTAGGCAGCTGCAAACTTAGAAAAGTTGTCTATTATTGTTAGATATTTTTGTCCTGATAAGGAATATATATCCATGTAAATATGTTCTAGTGGTTTTGAACATGTGGGCGTTGGTTTATAAATTACCTTAAAAGGATGCCTGTCATACTTTGTTTTTTGATAAGTTTCACAGATATTTACAAAATTAATTACATCTCTTTCCAAACTAGGCCAATAATACCGTTGTTTAATATTCTTGATATTCTCAGTCATTCCTCTATGTGATGTTTTCGTCTGGTGATATCTTTCAATAATTTCTTTTTGTTCGTTTTCACTTATGACGTCATCAAGTAGTGAATTTGAGATGACAAGTTTATAAGCATTATGCTTAAATGTTTCTTGGAAAATTCTTATTATTATTGGCTCCAACTCTTTGTTTGGGAAATGTAAACAGTACATATCAGGAGGTAAATGATCTCTAAGAAGTCGTTGAACTTCTTCTGTTGAAGGATTCTGATTAATGAAAATCAAAAATCTCTTTTTGGTATCGAATAATTTCATCGTTGTCACATAAGATGTATCTTTTGCGGTCCATTTGAATATTGCCTGGTTCTTAAATGTACTTACCGACTTATTTACATATGGGGCACCAAGAATTGGGTCTTCCATCGATGTATGTATTGTGTCCGTATCTGAGTTGTATTTTTTCATGTTATCCTCTACCTTAGGGATGTCGTGATCTTTGTTTCCTTCCATTGAGCTAGCAGTATCAGTTTCTGATTTCGCTTTCTGTTTGCTAGTTGATGGTTGAGGTGACTTTTTGACTGATAATGGTTTTTGATTATTCGTCAATGGTTTATCTATGAATAGTTTATCTCTATCTACGAATGGTTTATCTTTATCTACGAATGGTTTATCTACAATTGGTTTGTCTACGAGTGGTTTATCTACAATTGGTTTGGGTAGATTTGTTTTATTCGGAGCTTTAATCTGAATGTCCGATATAATGTTTGTTTTTGGAGTTTTTTTCTTAACTTCTGCTACTTTTTCTGAATATACTTTCCTTGGTTTTTCGAAAAGGTTTTCCTGTGAATCGAAAAAGTGCTTAATTTTTTCGTGCCACAATTGCTGATCATCATCTTCTTCTTCTTTTTCACATATAGCAGACATGTGTGTGGGTGGTGATTTTGTTATTTCCACTGGGTGTACTTCTCGAGGTGGACGGGAAAGCGAGTCTGCATTGGAATTCTGAGTACCTTTTTTGTACTGAATTGTATATTCGAATTCTTGAAGTTTCAGTCGCCATCGCACTAATTTTGAATTTGGCTCTTTAATGGAGAAAAGCCATTGCAGTGGCTTGTGATCACTTACAATGGTAAATTTTCGGCCAAATAAATATGGACGAAAGTATTTTGTTGCCCATACTATTGCTAATAACTCCTTTTCAATTGTTGAGTAATTACATTCACTCGAATTCAGTGTTCTACTTGCATAGGCAATGGGTAAATCTGAACCAATAGTTCCTTGCGATAGAATTGCACCGATTGCATACTCTGATGCGTCTGTTGTCAGGATGAAAGGTTTCTCAAAGTCCGGGTACTGGAGTATTGGATCGTTTGTTAGGATATTTTTACAAAGATTAAAAGCTGAAATAAAAGCTTTATCATGAACTATTTTTACATTTTTCTTAAGACAGCTTGTTAATGGTTTTGTTATCTTGGCGAAATTCTTAATGAATTTTCGATAATAACCAACAAGACCTAAGAATGATTTAATTTCTTTGGGTGTTTTTGGCATTTTAAAATTTTTAACTGCTTCGATTTTTCGTGGGTTAGGTTTAACACCGTCAGGGGTAATAACATGTCCTAAAAATTCAACTGACCTATGTAAAAATTCGGATTTGTCTAACTGAATTTTCATGTTAAATGACATTAACCTTTCAAAAACTAATTTTAACGAATTTATATGTTCTTGAAGACTTGTGGAGTAAATAATTATGTCATCCATGTATACAAGACAAACTTTACCTAAAAGTCCGCGCAAAACGTTATCCATAGTTCTTTGAAACGTAGCGGGCGCGTTTTTCAAACCAAATGGCATGCGTGTGTACTCATAATGTCCATGGTCAACATTAAAAGCTGTTTTTGGTATGCTTTTTGGATCCATTTCTATCTGATGATATCCGCTTGCTAAATCTAGCGTTTTAAAGTACTGACAACGTCCTAGCTTATCCAGAATGTCAGAGATATTTGGAATTGGGTATCTATCACTGATAGTCTTTTCATTGAGTTTGGAATAATCAATCACCAATCTCCACTTCTTTTGTCCAGAGGCGTCCGGTTTTTTAGGAACTATCCAAATTGGTGAACTCCAAGGGGATGATGAAGGTTGAATGATTCCGTTGTCTAACATTTCATTTATTTGTCTATTTACTTCATCTTTATGTATATATGGATACCTATAATTTTTCGTATGAGTGGGTATTTCGTCAGCAGTGTTGATTACATGCTTGACTTGATTGGTCAAGGGGTCTCCAGGTTTGTGTAAAATATTATTAATTTTTTTAAGAAGCTTGAAAAGTTGTTCTCTCTCTTCTTGGTTTAAGTGTTCATGTCTAATTAGAGATTTTAAATCTACATTTTCATTCACAAAATTGGAATGGATGGATGTTTCAATATTTTTGAAATTAAATATTTCAAAATTGTTAAGTTCGATTGGTTCTAAGGGCATATTGTCATTCGTACTACCTTCTAATACTATTGACCTATCCGTATGATTATAAATATCGAGTGTGTAAGTGTTATTATCAATTGTCACAATAGTTGGTTGTATTTCGATATCATGGTCACAAAAATAAGGCATTATCCATGTCGTATTGTTGGGTAGGTTAGTCTTAAATGTAGACTTTTGAATTGTTTTTGGCGGAATTTCAATTAAGTATTGATCGAAGTTTTCTCGATAATAGAAAGGAATTGCTAAGTATTGATTTCTTAGTAATTGATTTTTTAAATCGATATTCAAGTTTAATTTACAAAGATCTTTTATACCTAAAATACCGTCAAAATATTCATGAAATGGGTACAATATGAAATCAACTGAGTCTGTTATACCAAAGCATAAGAATAAGGGAATGCTTGCTTTACCCTCAGCTTTTTTAGAACCTGCACAAGTTTGTAAAGTGCTCGTATAAGGTTGTATTAATTCAGGAAAATAAGTCTCTGCTAAAGATGGTCTTAATAATGAAGCATGAGAACCAGTGTCTATTAGTAATTTGATATTATAATTGGGAATTTAAATATATGGTAATTGATTAATTTGAAAACTATTCAAATTTAAACATGGTTTTATTCCGAGGCTGGTAAATGAAAATTTTCTAATTGTTCACTTATGTTCTCTTCATCTTGATTTTCTAACTTTTCCACATTTTGGTAATAGTCATGCTCGTCAAAGTCAGAATTATTTATTGGATACTGGACAATATCGGTATCAGAATAATAGTTTGGTTCTTCATTCTCAAGGTGGGTTAATTCTTGCCAAGTGAAATTGGGTTTCCCTTGTGGTCGAAAATGAGATTGTTGTGGTCTTTGTACTTGACTCACAGGTTTTCGGGGCTGGACACTAACGCCAGACATGGGTTGTGGATATTGTTGGGGTTTAGAAAATTGTGCATTTCTTTGTGCAAAATTTGGTATGAAATTTTGATTTGGGGATTTGAAAAATGTTTGATTATGGTATCTTTGAAATTGTCCTTGAGGTTTCGGATTAAAAGGTTGGTTATATGGTTTAGGGTTGAAATTATTTGGTCTTAGAAAATTACTCTGGGGATTAACTGGAAACTTATATTGATTCTTCTGGAAATCAATAGATTGTGGTTCTTGAACATTTTTGTTTGAATTCTGATTTTGTAAATAATTATTTTTGAAATTATTTTGAGAAGTTAATATTTCATAGTTTGTAATTATTTCAATTGCATGATCCAAATTCTGTGGATTTTGTACAATTAATAAAGTTCTTAATTCACTAGAAATATTGGATAAAAGGTTTTGTGTAGCTGTAAGCTCATTTTGGGAAATTAAAACTGCGCGTGCTTCAATATTGGCAATTTCTGAACAAATCTTACTATTAATCTTAGTTACTAACGCTTTCAACTTTTGAATATAATACTGTGTGGATTCACTCTTTCTTGTTAAAAATATAAGTTGTTGTTGTAAACTAGCTCTATTTACTGGGTCAGCAAACTTTTGTTGTAAAGCTAACCTAATTTCTGCCCATGTATTAAGATCAGATCTCGTTAACAAAAAATCTTCTGCTGCACCGATTATTTTTGACTTAATTGCTAAGATTACATATTCTTGTTGAGATTCATCTCCGTTAAAATATCTAGCATAAAAAGTATCTATTTGTGTTAAAAATGTTTCTAAACGAGTGGGCGTGCCATCAAAAGTTTTTAATAATGTTACTACTGATTTTAAAGCATTTGCTATAATGTTTTTATTCTCAACTTGCGTTTCTTGAACTTCGAATATATTTGAAATGTTACAATATAATTCAGTTAATTCACTTTCTGATGAATTAATCTTTTCTACTTTATTACGTCTTATTCTAGGATACGTTATATAACTAAATCTACCTTTAAATTTCTTCATGAGAAACTAACATATTCTAAAAAGTATTACTTTTCACTTTTTTTTTTCGAAATGAAATTGAAATGTCTTAACTAACTGGATGTCCGATTATAAAGAACAATTACGACTTACAATAAAGTTCTCAATCTCTGTCCTGTATCAGGTGGTACTTCGCTGAAGAGGTATACTATCCAGGGTGGTTGCCTCCTGTCGTGGACTCTAGCCTACGCCAATAAGTCCTATACTGGCTGTCGTAACGGCGTACCGATGAACGATGTCTGCCAGGAGTCACAAGTAGCTCTCCGTAGGGGTTGATGTTTCGATCCTTCCTTAACTGTTGAGACAGACGGAGTGGCACCAATAATCCAAAGGGCACTGATAATCCAGGAGTGTACACGCAAACGTCGTAACGTGAATCGTAACTTTTCCCGAATTTCGTATCCGAAAAGAATCCTTAGTACGCACACCGGAAAGGATCCTACCGACTGCGCCAAATATATTTACTATCTTGTTTACTTCGTTTTTAAAAACTTTATTTTAGTTACAAGAAGAAAAAATACAAGTAGTAATGTATTAACCTGCTACACTGAAAGCTTGCTTATGACTAAAATGCACACTCTTATCTCTGCCTATTTATAATATAATAAATGATGAGCACTGCAAAGCTAGTAATCTAATCCTCTAAACTACATAGTCGCCATAAGTGGCCATATAATTGTATTCGGAGGTATATATGTTAGAAACAAGTAAAAAATACTTGTACTCATTGATATTTTAACTCCCAATAAATCAATACAATTCGGAATATTATTTATTTTCTGAACCGATACGCTAAATTTATTTTTGACAGCCAACAATACTCCTCCTCCCCGACTAACACCCATCTGAGCAAAGTTTCTATCCATCCTGTATACGGAATATCGAGAAGCAAAAGTTCAGTATTCAAAACGTCCGCGTTCAACCAAGTCTCAGTAAATGCGAGAATATCAAAATCAGTTGCCAATACAGAATTTAAGAGGTCGTTTGTTTTGCTCCTCAAGCCACGCACATTCTAATAATAAACCGAAATATTATATTTATCGCCGCATAAGGAATTCGTGTTATTTAGACCAGTCGAGTTTGAATCCTGGTCGTCAGAAAAAGTATTTGAACGTTTAAGCGTATAGTCTGTTTCAAATATGCCATTCATTAATTGCTATTTAGAGTCCGATAAAATATCAGACTTTGTTTTATCCAAAATCTGATTATATGCAAAACAATTTTTATAATCCCAAACAGCATGATCGACTGGCACATCTAACTTCTGTTTTTCCTTAATACTGACACAATTTACGCTTTTATATTGATCTTTAGTAACTTTGCAACTTTTTAAATCATGATTCTCAGAGCATAGAGGACATGTAACCGATTTTTTACACAATTTGAATGTATGAAAAAACTATTGCACCTGAAACAGCGCGGAATTGTAATTGCTTCGTATATGGAACATTCACCCAACCCTATAACCACCCTACCAAGTTCTACGAGTTTTTTAAATGCGAACACATTTACCTGCAAATCAGCCTGAAAAATAAATTTATTCCTTTTAGTTGGCCAAATTTTCAATAATTTACATGAAGATATATCTGAAAATAGTTCAGTATTTTGAGAACGCATAAAGTTTACTAAAGTTTCTTCATCATACTCCCTTGACAATCCCACGATCCTAATAACTGGCTGGACGCCCCTCAGTTCACGAACTTCGTAATTTCCAGACAGTTTATCAGAGGCCAATTCTCTAAACTTACTGGCGTTGCTTGCAGAAGTACTTAAAATTAATCCACCATTCGATACTGGAACTACCTTCAAGAAAGATATACTTTCTGAAGCAGGGTCGATATTTTCCAGAATATCTTGTTTGGTGCGAGAATTATTCTGTTGATTCTTCGGAAGTACTATAATTTTTGAGATGTTAGAATTACTCACTTTATCTGCATACGAATGGGTAGCACTAGTAGAGGAGGTTTCAGTGCCGCTCGATATTGAAATCTTACTTGTTATCTGCTACACAGCTGTGTCCACTGATTGACTGACAATTTCATTCAATTTTTCGGTCCATGAATTCATAAGCTCCGCACATTTCCCTTCAAACATTTATTTAAATTTTACCTCAAAATCATCAGAGTCAAAATTGATACATGTGCGACACATACTCCGACCGTAGAATTTATAATCGTGGCTGCATTATTTGAAACAGACGCACATTCAGCATGGTATGGTTTTTTGCAATAACCGCTGCATGTCAACCTTGGCTTGTTACGAACCGATGAATCACAATACGTACATTTAGACATGATAATTAAGGTCTTACTGGCAAAATTCGAAGCTCACTGGATAGCCCAAATTGTTCTGAATGCGTTCATACTAATTTTTCGTATAAAATCGACTTTTAACCCGCACTTATATTAACTTAAAACGGAGCAGTTGTTAACCGTGCTGTGGCATAGAACTCTTATAATATGATATGTTGCAAAAATATTTTATTGCTTTAAACAAAGCTAGCATGGTGAATTAGGTCAGCAAGTAAAATAAATTGAGTGATTTGATATACAATATCAGCAAGTTTTGGGTAGGTCAAGAAATATAAGTAACTAAGTCATTAAACTGTTATAATGCTGTTAGCAAATATTTTATACATAGATGGGACAGTCTATATACTATATAGTTTTAATAAATTTGTAGATGATGGATTTGAAAATAAGAACAATGGTTCAATAGAATATAGACAGGACCGGCTTTTGAATTTTATTCTAACAAGAAATAAGTTTAACATAACGAAATTTTGTTAATATAGGATAGGTAGTGTATTTTAAGACAGAGTCGCAATAAGTTGCTTTTTAATGCCAAGGGTAAAATTAATTATCTTTATATATAAGCCCCATTTAACCAACTATTCCCAAAACTAACCAATATAAAGACAATGAATTAATGTCACCTATGTGGACTCTTAACAGAGGGGATATCATATAAGAGGCAATTTATTGTCCATAGACATAAATCTCTAGTTTTAAAAATAAATGGCATTACAAGCCAGTATAAGGAAAGAAAGCGTTGCTCGCAAAACGGATAGGTTTGCAGTAAGTATAAGGAATAATAGGCCAGTAAGATTAAAGAAATCAAATCGGGAGAATGTTTGATCATATATAATTAGTAATAAGGTAAAAAACAGAACCGTATTTAAATAATACGTTTGTCACGTAGTTGCTTTATTAACACAATGAATACTAAGATGTAAAAGGTTGTTTGCCATAGAAGCAAATAAATTTTGCAATAATACGTCTCTAGCAAAAAGCCCGGTTTAACAAATTTTGATTTTGTTAATAAGACAACTAAATACGTCACAAATAAGAAAACATAGGTTAAGTTTATAACATTGTTAATATAACTTATTAAACTATTTTTTTTTTGTTACATGTACCTATAACTAGCACAAAGGGCGAGTCAAACCACACAAGAACTTACGACTGCATAGGAGACTACAAAATGAAATGCAAATGGATGGACCTAGGCCAGAACAAGTCCACTGACGAAATATATATTAAATTATAATATAATTAGGTGCAATGCAATATGTCTTATGTCTTCTCGAAATGAGGTCTGTTTTCTCTCTTTTAAAACAAATAAGTCAGGTAAAAACGTTGGTGACCAACGTTATCAGGGAGGGGGAATGTGTGAACTACTTAAAAGCATTAATTAAATATCACCCTGTCGTAAGTTTGAACTTGAACTTGACAAATGTTATATTAACATTCACTGTTAATTATAAACAAGTTGGGCGGTCGACGAGAGCGATTTTAATCTTTAATGATGCAACCATCAGCATTTTGTAACATATAAATACGCAGGCAAACGCCAAGTTCATCAGGCTTTCGGGTCTCTCAAACCGCCCAGTCTAGTTGCGGTACAGCACACAGGTGCGTACACTTCTAGCTGTTCTATGCCACAACCCCCATACCTATGAACACTTGGACACAGGTCCAGGGCCATCAGGTCCTTACCTAACCTGGGTGGACGTATGCACAGGTATACGGCATCTAGGGGCTACTAAAAGTAGAGAGTCGAATTTACGATTGAAGTAACAGAATTTCTAGTAAAGGGATAGTTTTTGGGGATTTTTAAAAACTAGTGAAAGTGCCTTAGAAATCTGTGAAAAGCTTAAACCAGAAATACTTACCTTATAAATATCAGAACGAATACATAAATAGAAGACAACTCCGCTCACATAAACTTTATTAATAAAAATGACGTCGCTTGCTAGACAAACTTTGAACTAAGCCTCCATCGAGAAGACATGCATTTAATATTAATTGGGTATAGTGTAAACTCTTAATTCATCTATAAACTTAAACACGCCTTTATTAGTATACAGTCTAACCATTGTTAAGTTTGTTTGTAAATAAACTTGTTATTGTTTTTATCGATGTGTATCCTTTATTATCTCTTCTCAACTTGACGTAGTGCGTTCCTAAATCTACGCTACTCTCCTACACGCTAAAAAAATACAATTCGTGACCATATTTTTATATTTGTTGTACTGTAATCTTTACATAGTTTTATATTCACTGTTTACAATTTTGAGTGTTCTATGTTTGAATGTTATGTAATTTGGTGATGCTTCTGACACGAATAAATAAATAAAATAAATAATTGCTCTAATTCTAAAAAAATTAATGACAATGCTGCAAGTGCGCGTACTTTGCTTAAATTTAACACTGAGTGTTCAGTGGAAGCCAATGAAAAGAAAAATATAATTCTATTCTATTTTGAACCACTCTATGATTATTTTTAACGCCCCACTGGTCTTTATTTTCTGCTATTAGCAGGGCCAAATTTTCACTACACAGTTTCGCCATAATACATGATATTAATAAGCATTGGAACAGGCGAAAACCAAGGTTTCTCAAGACTAAAACATTAAATCGCAGTGTAAAATATTAGAAACATTTTTTTACCAAAGCTATTTTGCTCAAGCTGCATGCTCGTAGGGGAACGTTCCCGTAAAATAATTGCGAATATTCATCTATCACAAGCCTGGGAGTTCTTACTTTAACAAAACTACCTAGAGCGTTATGTAAATTTGAATTAGTATTAATATTAGTATTAGAAAGTTTCCGCGAATATGCATTTCTATTATTTCAGTTCCGTAATAAATATTCCGTGTCGACACGTAGTGCGGAAATAATACATCTTCTTTCCTTTACCCGTATATTAAAAACCAACAAGTATTGAAACTTTTACACGGTCTTTTCCATCGTGCAACAAAATAATACAGAAATTGGTCCAATTTGCTCCGTGGCAGATTCGCTTATGCTCACCTTTATGCCTCCAATATTCCATGCAGGTAAATTTTTATTTTTGAAAAATATAAAGCTTCGGCGTTTCCTCGCAATATAGAAAATAGCAATTGTGCAACAGCAAAAGATGTAAAACGATTGAAAGTGGATTTGAATTTTGAAATTCAGAGCCTTCGGCACATATAATATGAATATTGAGTCAGGATCAATTTACAAATGCATAGGTTAGTTGAGAATACACCTTAAAAAGAATGGCATATCGATTAAATCGCATGATAAACAGGGCAAACGGCATATTTCCATCATTTTTAGTCGACGAAATATTAAGGTTACAAAAATATGGACCCCTCGAGGTCCAACCAGATTAGTATTCAGCGAATTATGCGGTAATAAATCTGCTAAAATTTACTGACACATTTCATTGCACACCATAGATACGGGTTAGAGAGAAATACATGAATTTTTTACGGTTTTGCGGAGAAGAGTGGCGTTTTAACTAGTCGAGTTTATAGTATCCATTTTCCAAATGAGATTCGGGCTTTGAAAGAAGCGCCCTGAAAGGGCTACCGGCAAGATTTATGGCCTCCGGATACGTCTATTTCCTTAAAAAGGACGTAATAAATAGGCCCAAATTGGATCAAACCGAATGAACTTCCCACATAAATTTATAAGAGACAGTGGTCGGACAAATTCGTTACTTTATTTTTAAGGAAAAAAGGATTTGAGAGTTAAAGCATTATTTTTTACATCATAAATTTCAAATTTTTAATTAGCAACAGTGTTTTGCCGTGACAGGAAAATTTTCCTGAAATTGTTTAATTATTGGGATTTGGTTGAATTAGTTTCGACTTGGTTTGTCTATGTAGTATGGGTTAAGCAGAATAGTGGGCACATTTCCGAATAATCGAAAGCAGGATTGAACGAGCAATGCTCTCATTGGCACACACTAAAGAGAGATCCTATTGCACTCAACGAACGGTGTGTGCGCGAAAATTTGGACTGACACGGTTCTTGAATAGTTTAATTAGGGGGACACAGATGTCCTGGGAGTCAGTTCCACAGTAATGCAGTGCGTCATACAAAGGAGTCCTTGTAAAGCGACGTTGTAGGTGTTTCCAGGTGTACAGCGTGCGCTCTTGCCGTCTGGCGCGATTTTCTGACAGGCGCTGCTGGGGGCGGGATGATACGGGCCGCATTTTGACATTCCGGTATAGGATTCGGCACCCGCTCAAATTCTATTGGTCGATTTGAACCTCTCGACTAATCAAAGGCGAAGTGCCGAAACTGATACCAGAATGTTGAGCGGTGCTGAAATCCAGGTCGGAATGTTGCCTTGTGTTTCGGCGCGTTTTTTTTGTAGCTACCCTTAACCTATACATGCTTATTGCATATGCAACACGGGCTCATCTTACTAGCAAGAATGAACGCCAACGCATTTGTCTGAGGTCTGTATGCGAACATATTGATGCGTATGTGTAAATAACATAAATAATATGGAGCATT
>JAEQML010063341.1:0-23241 GCA_016904865.1 Pissodes strobi
TTAGCTTTTCCATGGTTCGGCTTGTACACGTCAAGTTTTATAGGTGTGTCGGAAAGCAAGTACTGGAGTATACGAATGATGCTCCAGTAACATCTTCCATTTCGGGTATCGCCACTCGATATTTTTTATCCTTGATCAATTTAGATTTGATCCCTAGTAGAGATTGGAACAACATTTTGTCATCCTCGTCACTGGTTATTGATATGTCACTAGGAATGGGGAAGTGTATCCACCTGGTGATCTGGTTGAAGTTTCCAAAGTATGCGACATCATAGCTACCTCTCCTTCCTTTCTATTTTGTTTTTGCAGCCTCCAAATTTCTCTATCGATTTTTCAATCACTTTATGCTTGGTTTCTGTGTTCTTGGTACAGGGAAGAATAATAGCCCAGCCTGAGGGAGCTTCCCAAATAAATCCCTTCTTGACGTTAAATGCCTCGAACAGTTCATCATTCCATTCTTCCTCGCTTACAGCTTGGAAGTTCATGTAGGATTCATTCGTTTTAAGTTGTCTTCTCCTGCATCGTAGTTTTTGTTCCCTCATACATTCAGGACATTTTGCATCATTATTTTTGGCATATAGCAGTTCATCTTGTTGTTTCCTCGCTACTGCCTCCATATCACTAACTTTTTTAAGAAGTCTTTCGTTCTTCTGTCGCAGTTCTGTGCAGTAATTTTTTGCCCCTACTTCTATTGCCTCTTCTAGCCATTCCTTGATTGCCTTTGATTTAAGTTTCTCCGTTTGTAGAAACAGCTTACTACTAATGTCGGTATATTCTTTCTTGGGTTTACAGGATGCTTTTATAGGCCTTTCCAATAGCTCCGCTTGAGTAAATATCTGTTCAAGGATGTTCTGGAGAGCCCTTCCGTTTTTGTCCCTAGGATCATTCTCTGTTCTCTTCCTTTTGGGTGGATTTTCCTGGTTGTGTCTGGTTTCTTGCCCTTGTGTGTCCAGGGGTTTAAGGTTGGGATTCGGTACAAAGAAAGCACGAGGTCTCGTTGGTGATCTTGTTGTTGACTCTCCTGTGACTGATGGGACATGATTATCCCCAGGATGGGTCTCTCTATTTACAGAACTCCTCCCTTCGGGAGGAGTTCTGTTTATGGAATCTCTCCTTTGGAAAGGGTTTGTCTCGGCTAATTTTAGGTCAAGGTTTCCAGGGGTATTCTTATCAAAGATTTCTTCTCTTTCTGTCTCATCTGTTTTATTTTTCGTTTTGATATTTAGTGCGTGCATCTTGGTCCCACGAGATGGGGGGAAATATATCGGTCGCTTGTAGTAGTGCCCCACTTACCACAAGAAGGCTCCATTTTCGACCCGGGGATCGCCATATTCCTCGGCTTAGGCATTAGAAACCAGTACAACCGCCAGCATGACACTCCTTGCGTACAGAGGAAATGACCCCTTTGAAAGCTCACCCTGCTGGCCATACATCCCATCAGCATGTTCCAACCTTGGGATTCAGGGGATTTTTTATAGAGGTTTACACCTCGCGCGCCGACTGGCTAAGGTAGGCGCCTCGCTAGAACTCCCATTCGACTTACCCATGCCACGCCCCGCATGGGTCGTTGATGGATGGGATTTAACCAGTTACGGTATGTAATGCTGGGCTGGCGTTCACACCAGTATAGCTAGGGTACCTCGGGAGTGCAAGGTCCCGTACTCCTCGCCGCAGCGCGGGAGCCCCTCAGGGCAACTCTCTATTCTATACCTGATCTCCTGTGAGTGGTCCCAATTATCATTGATCATGGTTTCCAGATAGGTGAACTGTGTTAGTCTGTCTATGTGTTGTTGATCGTTACCAGTTTCTCTACTGATTACCATGAATTTGGTTTTACTAATGTTAATTTCTAAGCCATAGTTACTGCTGACTATTTTGTTCATTAGTCCTTGTAAGATGTTCATGTTGTCAGTGAAAACCACAGTATCATCTGCGTACCGGATGTTGTTCATTCGTTCTCCATTTAGCAAAATTCCTATGTCGGTATTCTCAAGGGCCTCTTTAAAGATTTCTTCCGAGTAGAGATTAAATATGAGTGGTGACAGAATACAGCCCTGCCTAACTCCTCGAAGAATGTTTACTGTGTTGGTTTGCTCTTCCGTATTAATTTTAATAGTAGCTGATTGATTCCAGTAAAGGTTTCGGATGTTCCTTAGATGTTTATCATCCATCCCCTTATTCATCAAGACGTTTATCATCTTTTCGTGTTTTATTCTATGGAACGCCTTCTGGTAGTCTATAAAACAGGCAAAAATATCACAGTTTATATCCTTACAGCGCTGGAACAATACTTGTAGACAGAACAGTGCATCTCTTGTACCCATGCTCTTCATAAATCCAAATTGTGTATGTGACACTCTTTCCTCGCAGATCCTATAGATTCTTCAATGAATGATTTTGAGGAACAGCTTTAGCATGTGACTCATATGACTAATTGTTCTGTAGTCACCACATGCTTTGGCTCCCTGTTTCTTTAGTAACAGTATAAATTCAGAGATAAGCCATTCTTTTGGAATGTTTCCAGTATTGTAGATGTTATTAAGAATGCCAGTCACGAATGTGATGGACTCTTCGTCGAGAAGCCTGAGGAATTCCGAATATACTCCATCCGGCCCTGGAGAGTATTAATGGCAGCTCTAACGTCTTCTCTCATGATATCAGGTCCGGACTCAGCCTGAATGGGGGGTGGGTCTCCTCTCTCATCAAAAAGCATCTGTTCTATATACTTCTTTCAAGTTTCTTTAATATCTTCTTTATCCACAATCAACTCTCCTGCATTATTTACAAGTTTTGCCACATTTTTCTTTTTGAACTTTCCTGTAACTTCTCTCACCTTCCTATATGTACATTGAACTCATCGAATCTATTTTGCAAAACTTATTTCTTGACATTTCTCATCCAATTCTTTTTGTTTGGCCTCTCGAATTTTCCTCTGTATGTCCCTTTGTATGCTTTTGTATGTTGAGGAACTGTTCTTTTGTTTTCTCCGTTCTTCCATGAGTAACAAAATTTCTTCTGTCATCCATGATTTATGTTTCGCTCCATCATTCTTCAGGTACCTATCTTTGACATTAGTTATTGTTTCAGCAATATATCAAAGAACGTAGTTTAAGCAAGGACGTTGAAATTTCGCTCTGCTCCAAACTCAATATTTTGGGTTGAGATTGAGTAAAAAAATTAGTTTAAAGTGTCTAGTTAGATGTTAGTGTCTACGATTATATTGTCCTTTAAATTTCCATCCGCAAGGCCGTTTTACCGCAAAAATCTTCAAATGTGTTGTTTACATTCCATAAATGGATGCTGCGTTCCAAATTTTCATCGTTATTCCATTTTCTTTCTTTTTGGAGTGTAGTAAATTATTAAAGCATGGTGTAAGAATGTTTTTTTGAAGTATAAAAAAAGTGTAGAGTATAAAGAGTATTAAGTGTAAAGTGTATTTATAAAGCTTTAAGTATACCATAATGGCATCTTTCAAATGCTGCAGAAACAAAGAGACAACTTTGTTTTTTTCTGTTGTCTGCCACAATGCTATGCACAAGAGCTGTTGGTTCCTATCTAATAAGCAGTACACATTAATTAAAGACAGTCTCTTTATTTGCTCACCCCAATGTTTAGAGATTGTCACTGATCACGATCCAGACACCTTTGACGTTTTGCATGCTGTTATTGCTGAGCGAAAAGGAATACCACATTCGAAGGCTTAAGCGAAACTCTGTGTCTGTAGTAGAGGAGGTCTCAAGACACGAGGAAAACTTAGTCAAGGAAATTGTAGAAAAGGATTCTAAAATTGACATCTTAGAAAAGCAAGTTGATGAACAACAAAAATTTATCGACACCCACTTTCACAAATCCTCTGAAAGTGTAGCAATACAATGTCAACCTCTTGTCATAAAAGCTAAGACGCAAACCCAAACACTTTTTCAACACTTTTCGAAGAGCACTCAAACAAGTGAAAGCGAGTATAGAGTATATAGTTTGTAATTTACAGACCGAATCTTCTTTTGACCAAGACCTTGACAAAAGGATTGAGGAACTGGAATGCATGATTAGTGACCTTCATTCAGTTATAAATGAACATTTATCCACCATCAATAACTTAAAAGTGCAACTAATGGAAGTGCAAAGCAACAGGGAGGACATGTTGTCAGCTTTAAGACTGCTTGAATCTGATAACAAAATCTATGCTGAGGAGCTCAACCGAACCAGAAATCCCAACAACTATGGCATTCTGAAGAGTTAACTCAAACTCCCGCTCCTAGCAACAACATCGAAGATAAACAGTCATTCTGTAAGAGAAATGCCAATCAATCAAGGAAGGCCTTATTTCTAACTGATGGATTTGGGAAATGTCTTAATCCCTACCTTCGTAAGTACTTATCCAAAAGGACTATTCTCTACAAAGTGTTTGCAAGCCTAATGCTCCTTTTGACTTGTTAGGAAAAGACATTGATACTTATCTGGCAAAATTTACGGATGGGGATTGTGTAATCGTTTTAGTGAGCTCTGACATTAAGAATTTCTCTGAAAAGTATGTAGTAGTTTTAGCTAACAAATGCTTCCTCACGAATTTACTAATTTGTTCTACACCAATTAACAATTCATTTTTCTCTAAATCTTATCCTGCTACCAACAACGTAATTAATAATATCATCTATAACTTAATGTATTTCAATGATAATATTAGAATTGTCACTACTGGTACTACCTTTAATAAGAGAAATTTGGTCAAGAACACACCATATCTTAGTAAGTTTGGTCTGAATAGGCTGGCAAGGAATATTGGTAAGGCTGTTGATAACCTCCCTTCCGAAAAAAGTAAAGTCAGTAATTTAATACATATTAAAAACAAAACTTCTAGTGTTGAGAGTTTAGACAACTCTATTGTTTATGTTTCAGATAGTGTTATCTGCGATTAACCATCTCAAAATACTCCATCTGATGAATTTGAAGAAAATTTTTGCACAGTGGTGACCAATGTAGAAGCCACCTAAATGATAATGTATCTATCTTTTATCAAAATTGTAGGGGTCCCCAAACTAAACTTGAAATAATGAAATTTAATCTAGTAGATATGGACCACGACATTGTGGCAATCTCTGAAATGTAGTTGAATGATTCTATTCATACTTCTGAATTTAACTTAAGTGACAGGATCTGTTTTAGGAAAGACAGAAACCGATCTATTACTGGAAAAACCCAAGGTGGTGGGGGTTCTAATTGCGATTAAGGAATGTTATATTGTAACTGAACTGAAATTATTTGATGATAATCAAGAAGCCTTGTGTATTAAAATTAAACTTTCCAGAAACTCATTCCTGTATTTGGTACTTGTCTATGTTGTGCCTGATAGTCCATATTCTACTTATGAAAATTTTTTCGACAAGATCGAATCCACTCTAATCGGTAGTCCAAATGATAAAATACTTATAATAGGGGATTTTAATAATCCTTCTTACGTGAATCCGATCTCTCACTGCTCCAACTTAAATCTTCTCAAGCCATTTTTGGCATTCAACAATTTGTCACAAACAAATCAAGTGAGAAACGTTAATGGTGTCATTCTGGATCTTGTCATAAGTTCGTTTGATAATATCGATGTTGAGACTAGTGATGAATCTCTTGTACCAATTGACAATCATCACTCGTGTTTAAGTATAAGGCTAAAAATCAAGTATTATGTCCCGAGTTGTAGAATAATTTCAGTTCAGAAAAGTTGGGATTCAGATTTCAAACTCTAAATGTAGACTTGGTATTCTGAATTTCTGATTTTGGACTCTGAATTCATACTTTAAACCGTGGACTCCAATAGTAAATTTCGAATTAAGTTTTTTACGTCAAAACTTTAACTCCAAATTGACTCAGGCTTTAAGGGTAGAGTTCAGACTTGAACCTCTGAATTTTTGTTTTGAATCTCGAATTAGGAACCTAAAACTCCGATTAAAAACCTTGAGGTCTGGATATAGTAATACGTAAGCTTTTTGTGTCATTTTCATGGTTGCGTGACTCGAAATCACGCTTTTTGTGCCGATGAAACTCGGATTTTTTCGGCTCGTATAAGCAATAATTATTGTCCATCAATGCTATTGTTGGATTGATGAGAGAAAGGCGGAGCGAGGACTGTCGGTGAAAACGCTTTTTCATAAAGGCCTTGCCTACCAGAATCAGATACATTTCACGAATTTGATTGCTGAAGAACGAAACAACAGAGGAGATATAACAAAAATATCAAATAATACCTATTCAGACAAATTTTGTTCTAAAAAATATAGCGCCTAACGTGTGGGCCACTTTTTATAACAAGCAGATTTAATAAGTTAATATGCCTTAGGACTATTGAAATTTAGTGATGATAATGGAAAGCTTAATGCTAGTCTTTGAAATTTCGAGGAATTATAGAGCTTTTCTCTTACTTTTCTATGATTTTTTGATATGTGATTTTCTGGCAGTTTACGAATCGCAATTTATTTTAACAATTTTTTTTCGTAAATTTGAACGATTATTTAAAAATATTTGAAATTTGATACTAGTCCCTGAATTTTTCAGGAATTATACAGCCATTTCCCTGCTTTTGATGTTGCCATGATATTGGGTTGATTTTTGATTTGCGATTTTCCAAGGGTATACGTACCGTCATTTAATTTAACAACTTTTTTTTGTAAGTTTGGTATGACAAGAGCATCTTAAGATAAGTGCATCAAAAGTATTTAAGATGTTCAAAAAGTATCTAAAACACTCTTAAAAGCCACTCACAGAAGTATCTAAGTTATAGACACTTTATTCTCTGTATAAGGATTAGCTTTAATACTACAACTAGTATCTTAAGATAAACCTGTTAAATGTATTTACGATTCTAAATGTATCTGAGACAATTCAAAATTATTTAATATACTCCAAAAGTATTTAAGTTATTGCAAATATATCTAAGACAATTTAAGATTGTTTAATCTACTCCAAAAGTATCTATTACTTCGAAAGTATTTAAGACTCCAAAAGCATGGCAAAAGCATTTTACGATAAATACATTAAAATTATTTAAGATATTTCAAGAAGTATCTTAAACACCCTTAAAAGCAGCCAGTTACGATTTCAAACGTATCTTAAACAATTCAAAATTATTTAAGATACTCCAAAAGTATCTATTACTTCGAAAGTATTTAAGACATCAAAAGTATGGCAAAAGCATTTTACGATAAGTTCATTAAAATTATTTAAGATATTCCTAGAAGTATCTTAAACACCCTTAAAAGCAGCCAGTTTCGATTCCAAACGTATCTCAAACAATTAAAAATTATTTCAGATACTCCAAAAGTATCTATTATTTCGAAAGTAATAGATATTTAAGACTCTAAAAGTATGACAAATGCATTTTACTATAAGTATATTAAAAGTATATAGGATGTTCAAAAAATTATGTAAAAAAAACACACTTAAAAGGGTTAACTTAAATACTGCAACCAGTACCTTGTCAAATGTATTTATGACTCAAAATGTATCTAAGACAATCCAAAATTGTTTTCCATATTCCAAAAGTATCTAAGTTATTGCCAAAGTATTTAAGACACTAAAACTTTTACTCAATGTACCGCAAATGCATCTTACTATTAGTATATTAAGGAATTTTTAGATATTCAAAAAAGTAACTAAAATGCCCTAAAAAGCAACCAGTTTTAGTAAAGTAGCTGTTACGAGATATGTATATTAAAAGTATATAGGATGTTCAAAAAATTATCTAAAAAAACACACTTAAAAGGGTTAACTTAAATACTGCAACCAGTACCTTGTCAAATGTATTTATGATTCCAAATGTATCTAAGACAATTCAAAATTATTTACCATATTCCAAAAGTATCTAAGTTATTGCCAAAGTATTTTAGACACTAAAACTTATACTCAATGTGCCGCAAATGCATCTTACTATTAGTATATTAAGGAATTTTTAGATATTCAAAAAAGTAACTAAAATGCCCTAATAAGCAACTAGTTTTAGTAAAGTAGCTGTTACGAGATACTTTAAAGATAATTACATTTTCCTCTAATTACTGTAACTATTAATTACCAAAAGTATTTCAAGATAAATTTGTCAAATGTATTTATGATTCCAAATGTACCTAAGACAATTTAAAATTATTTAACCTACTCCAAAAGTATCTGTTACTTCGAAATTATTTAAGATTCCAATGGTATGGTAAAAGCATTTTATGATAAGTATATTAAAAGTATTTAAACTATCCCAAGAAGTATCTTAAACATCATTAAAAGTACCCAGTTACGATTCCCAATGTATCTTATGCCCGGTTTCTGAAGCACCAGATATCTATTGTATAAAGTTATGAAGCATATAATTACTATGGTTACAATTGTATTAACAATCGTTGTCATAGGAAATATTTGAAGGATAAAGTTATCCTTACTTGAGAAACTGGGCATTGGACAATTCAAATTTATTTAAGATATTCTAAAAGAATGTATTATTTCGAAGGTAATAGATATTTAAGACCCCAAAAGTATGGCAAAAGCATGTTACTATAAAATTATTAAAAGTATGTAAGATGTTCAAAAAGTATCTAAAACATCCTTAAAAAGTTTAGCTTAAATACTGCATCTGGTATCTTAAGATAAACCTATCAAATGTATTTACGATTCCAAATGTATCTAAAACAATTCAAAATTACTTAGGATACTCCAAAAGTATCTATTATTTCGAAAGTAATAGATATTTAAGACTCCAAAGGTATGGCAAAAGCGTTTTACTATAAGTATATTAAATGTATATAAGTTGTTTAAAAAAGTATCTCAAACACCCTTAAAAGGATTAGCTTAAATACTGCAATTGGTATCTTAAAATAAACCTATCAAATGTATTTACGATTCCAAATGTATCTCAGACAATTCAAAATTATTTAAGATACTCCAAAAATATTTATTATTTCGAAAGTAATAGATATTTAAGACTCTAAAAGTTTGGCAAAAGCATTTTACTATAAGTATATTAAAAGTATATAAGATGTTCAAAAAAGTAACTAAAACACACTTAAAAGGGTTAGCTTAAATACTGCAACTGATATCTTGAGATAAACCTATCAAATGTATTTACGATTCCAAATGTATCTAAGACAATTCAAAATTATTTACGATACTCCAAAAGTATCTATTATTTCGAAACTAATAGATATTTAAGACTCCAAATGTATGCCAAAAACGTTTTACTATAAGTATATCAAAAATATATAAGATGTTCAAATGGTATCTAAAACACCCTTAAGAGGTTAGCTTAAATACTGCAACTGGTATCTTAAGATAAACCTATCAAATGTATTTAGAACTCCAAATGTATCTCAGACAATTCAAAATTACCTAAGATATTTCAAAAGTATCTATTATTTCGAAAGTAATAGATATTTAAGACTCCAAAAGTCTGGCAAAAGCGTTTCACTATAAGTATATTAAAAGTATATAAGATGTTCAAAAAAGTATCTCAAACACCCTTAAAAGGATTAGCTTACATACTGCAACTGGTATCTTAAGATAAACCTATCAAATGTATTTACGATTCCAAATGTATCTCAGATAATTCAAAATTATTTAACATAGTCCAAAAGTAGCTAATATTTTGAAAGTAATAGATATTTAACAGTCAAAAAGTATGGCCAAAGTGTTTAACTTTAAGTATATTAAAATTATATAGGATGTGCAAAAAAGTATCTAAAACACCCTTAAAAGGATTGGCTTAAATATTGCAACTGGTATCTTAAGCTAAACATATTAAATGTTTACGATTCCAAATGTATCTCAGACAATTCAAAATTATTTAATATACTCCAAAAATATCTATTATTTCGAAAGTAATAGATATTTAAGACGCCAAAAGTATGGCAAAAGCGTTTTACTATAAGTATATTAAAAGTATATAAGATAAGTATCTAAAACACCCTTAAAATGTTTAGCTTAAATACTGCAACTAGTATCTTAAGATACAGCTATCAAATGTATTTACGATTCCAAATGTATCACAGACAATTCAAAATTATTTAAGATATTCTAAAAGAATGTATTATTTCGAAACTTATAGATATTTAAGACCCCAAAAGTATGGCAAAAGCATTTTACTATAAGTATATTAAAAGTATATAAGATGTTCAAAAAAGTATCTTTTTTTTTCTTTTTTGTTGAGGGGATTAGGAATCTGCTCATTATCAGACTTCCGGGCTTGGCTCATGGCGATCTTATGTGCCAACCAAATTGAATTTCAAGAAGGCTGACTTCCTGTTAATGTATACTTTATTTAAAAATCAGAGCTGGGTTATGTTGGATTCAAGTGTTGACGTTAATTTGGCTGTGACCACATTCTATAGCATTGTCGACAGTATTTTTAGCTTGCTTCTCAAGCATCAAAAAAATACCCTGTATGGTTCAATAACCAAATTTTAAATCTTATAAAAAGAAAATATCAATATTTTCTAAAGTCTAGGAAGTATAGATCGCATTACTGGAGGTCTAAATTTTTGCGAGCACTTATTACTATTAAGCATATGATAAAATTAGTCCACTCAAATTATCTGCATGATGTCAAAAATAGTCTAAAAATGAATCCAAAGCTTTTTTGGTCTTATGTAAATAGCCTTAAGGATAATCCTGGTATTCTCGAAGAAATGACACTTAATGATTGTACATATACTGGTCCACAAAATGTTGCTGAAGGTTTTGCCACTTTCCTCAGGTCTGTCTTTGTAAATGATAATGATATCAATTGTTTGGAAACTTTAATCTCTTCTCATTTTTGTGATAATTTAATAAAAGAATTCGAAATAGTAAATGCTATTAAAAAGTTAAAAGGCAATAAAGCTATAGGCCCAGATGGTGTGCCTGTATATATTCTTAAAGGGTGTAGGGATTACTTCATATTCCCACTTAAGACTTAGAAGACTTGCAAATATCCAGACAAGTGGAAAGCTACCAAAGTAATACCTATTTTTAAATCCGGTTCCAGGCAAGTCATAAAAAACTACCGACCTATTAGCATTGTTAGTGCAGTGTCAAAGATTTTTGAAATAATTGTATTTGATCGGTTATTTGGTGAAATTGTAGGCAAAATAACTTCATGTCAGCATGGGTTTTTCCCAAAGAGGTCCACTTTTACTAACTTAACAACATTTTGTCAATATATACATGAAATTATAAATAATAAGTCACAAGTTGACGTGATATATACATATATGGAAAAAGCCTTTGACAAGGTAAGACACTGTATAATTTTGGAAGCTCTAGAAAATTTGAAGCTCCTCCATATCTCGTAAATTTAATCCAATCCTATCTAAGCAACAGGTTTCGGTATGTGGAAATCAAAGGGTGCCAATCAGTTGTATACAGAAGCACTTCGGGAGTTCCCCAGGGATCTAATCTTGGCCCTTTTCTTTTTTAGCCGCTATTAATAGTATTGTTGATGGACTTGAGAATGCTGATGTTTTTTTCCAATCAATTCAATTGAAGACTATAAAATCCTTCAAAATGATTTCTGTAATATAGCCAATTGTTGTGACCGCAATTCGTTTAACTTAAATATCAAGAAATGTAGCTGTATGACTTTCTCTTTAAATAAAAATATCATTCAGTTTGATTATACCTACAAAAATAATAAAATTAAAAAAGTTGTCACGCAAAAGGATCTTGGTGTAATATTTGATGTAAATCTTACCTTTGACAATCACATTCTAGCTAAAATTGAAAGCGCTCAGAAAATAGCAGGTTTTATCTCTAGAAATTACATTTTGACATTAATTTATCTCTCTATCTTTTTGACAGCTTAGTTGTTCCAATTTCAGAATATGCATCTGTTATTTGGTCGCCACAGTATGACATTTGGATTTCTTCGATTGAAAAAGTTCAAAGGAAATTCTTGAAATCCCTGTATTTCAGGAGATATGACTTTTATCCACAGAGAGGATGCATCCAGTGGAAGCGGCCCTAGGTGGTAAATGCATACGCCTACTCGCATCGTCCGGTGAAAGACCACCCCTCCAGAACTGGGAGGCGCTAAGTGGTTTTCCCGAATCACGTTCCGTTTCCACGCTGGTGGTTCCGGGTTCCACAGTAGGAATATACTAATATGGACATGATGGTGCTTCCAGGATCAAAATATTCCGGGGGTAAACTCCCCGGCCATTCGGATCTCCGGGCGCTGGGTGGCCCTGGGAGCCCTTCAATCCGCATTTCACAGACAGCAAAGATACCGAACCAATTTAGAATTGATTTCTGCAACATAAGAGGCCTAAATACAAACATAAATTCGGTACACCAACATCTACAAGCAAATAGACCACACATACTAGCCCTTACAGAAACACAAGTATGTTGTACAACAACAACAGTGAATTACCCTTATCCTGGTTACGACTTACATACCCGATTTAGACATAAGTTCGGACTATGCCTTTTTGTCCGAAGCGACCTTTCATGTCACCGAGAGGAAACACTCGAACCGAACAACCTTGACGTCATGTGGCTCAAGTTCACCGCCAAGGGATTAACCAAGTTTATATGTTGTCTTTATCGCCCTCCGAGCGATAGAGCCTACCAAAGCTTTTTTTCAACACTGGCTACCACTTTTGACTCAATACAGGTTGATCACCCTAGTTCAGAAATAATCGTTCTGGGAGACTTCAATGCCCACAACACCAACTGGCTCAAACATCACAACAAGACCGACAACGAAGGTAGGCTGAAGCATTCGCCATCAGCTGCGGGCTTACTCAAATTGTAGACGAACCAACTCGAATCTCAGAGAGGGGCGAATTCGCCGCCCTTCTGGACCTTTTTCTAACCACCAATCCTGACCAGTACACAGTTACAGTTGGTCCGCCATTAGGCACTTCCGACCACAAACTTATTACAACGGTTTGTGAATTGCCACTCATAAAGGAGGATCCACCATTGCCTCGCAAAATCTGGCATTACAGTTCTGCAAACTGGGACGATCTAATGAAGTTCTACCTAGATTTTCCTTGGCTCGACGTCTGCTTTGGCGCTGACGACCCGTCAGTCTGCTACGAAAAGATCACGCAAGTAATCACCTCAGGAATGGAAGCATACATCCCAAATTCCATCAAGTTACCATCAAAAGGAAAGCCCTGGTTCGACAGAAGATGCGAAAGAGCTGTGGGTAGGAAACAGCAAGCCTACAAGTACTGGCAGCAAAATCAGACCGCTGAAAATCGCAATTATTTTGTCGAAGCGAGAAACGAATGCAAGCGTGTTATCGACGAAACTAAGAACAAACACAATCAAAGGATCAGGAATAAACTTTTGCAATGCCCCAGTGGCTCCAGGAATTTCTGGTCGGTAGCAAAGGTAGTAAGTAACAACTTTACAGAAACGTCTCTCACACCTTTGACAGACGAACGTGGCATCACGGCGACTACAGCCAAGGAAAAAGCAAACATGCTCTCCAAAATGTTTTCTTCGCACTCTACCTTGGACGTCCCCCAAGGCAAGACTCTCCCCACCATATCGAACATCAACACTACCATGGCAGAAGTCAAATTTCATCACCGTGATATTCGTAAAATCCTTAAAAATCTAGATACGCAAAAGGCATCAGGACCGGACGGAATACCTGCCATCGTGTTAAAGAAGTGCGCCAACGAACTAACACCCGTTTTTTCCAGGCTTTTTTCTCTGTCTTACGGAAAAGGGATTTACCCATCTTCTTGGAAAGTCGCTCGAGTGCAATCTGTTCCAAAAAAAGGCAAGAAAACCACGCCCTCAAACTATCGTCCAATTGCCTTGCTTCCAATAATCTCCAAAGTCATGGAACGTGTAGTCAATCAGCAACTGCTCAAGTACCTCGAGAACAACAAAATAATCAGCGATAATTAATACGGCTTTCGCAAAGAGAGATCGACAGGAGATATATTGGCCTATGTCACTCATATATGGAGTAGGGCAATTGAGAACTACGGAGAATCTCGAGCGATTGCGTTGGATATTTCAAAGGCATTCGACAGAGTTTGGCATGACGGACTGCTCAACAAACTACCGTCCTTTGGACTGCCAGCCTCTCTCTGCAGCTGGCTTGCCAATTTCCTTAAGAGCCGATCTCTGCACGTTGCAGTCGATGGACACATCTCGAACACATTCACCATCAACGCGGGCGTGCCTCAGGGCGCAATACTTTCACCAACTCTGTTCCTCATCTATATTAATGTCCTGCTGGCCGAAACAAATAATCATGTTTACAGTTTTGCAGATGACAGTACCCTTGTCTCCCACTTTAGATCAGAAAAACCCTTACCAGCGACTGAGACTCATCACCGCAGACAGGAGCAGATTACAGCAATTAATCAAGACCTGGAGAAAGTTCAAACTTGGGGCGACCGAAATTTGGTCCAGTTCAATGCAGCAAAGACCCAAGCAGCCACGTTTACCAAGAGGGCCAATACAGCGAGCCCTGACATCATTATGGCAGGGTCGATCATTCCTTTATCCTCGTCAATCGGACTGCTGGGTATCTCGGTCAACAGCAATATGTCCTGGCATGACCACGTTGCTAACATCGCAAAATCAGCCTCCCAGAAGCTTGGTGCGCTATTTCGCAACAAAAAACTCTATACACCGCAGCAGTTGCTCTTGCTCTACAAAGCGCAAATAAGACCGTGCTTAGAATATTGCTCACATATCTGGGGTGCCGCACCAAAGCACACCCTAAAGCTGCTGGATTCCATTCAGAAGAGAGCTGTGCGTCTCGTCGGCGACCCGGAGTTGACCCGGAATCTGGATAGTCTGGAGCACCGCAGACATGTAGCAGAGATATCTCTGTTTTACAGATACTTTCACGGCAGATGTTCCCAGGATTTGGTCCGCCTCATCCCGCCCCTGGCAGCTCCTGTCAGACAGTCACGACAGACGGCAAGAGCGCACCAGTTCGTCGTACAACTAGAAACTCCTAGAACATCGCTTTACAAGAACTCCTTTGTCTGGCGCACTGCATCACTGTGGAACTCACTCCCAGAACATCTGTTTCCCACTAATTACAACTTACAAATGTTCAAGAGCCGTGTCAATCAACATCTTCGCACACACACCGCTCGTCGAGCGCCATAGGGTCTCCCTTTAGTGTGTGTGCCACTGCCATAAAAAAAAAAAAAAAAAAAAGCCTAGAAAACTCCCAATAGTCACCCAAAGAACCAATTGACTTATATTTTTTGTGTAATATTTTTTTTAAGATAATACAATTTTTTAGATCTTGAGAGAACCATATTGGGAACTTTCTGGCCGAAAACTTTTTTAATGGTACAAATCTATCTATAAATATAAAAATAATTTCATATAAAATATTTAACATGATATTGAGATTTGCATCCCTAAACAACATATCCCAATTGAACTGGTCTAGGAATGAAGAAATATCCTGATAGTTTGCAGACCTGAAATCCCTGTAGCAACCATCAAACTCAAGTCCGGGCTCATCATAGGTCAGGTTACGCTAATGCTAATGCTAATGGAGAGTGGTGGATGAACGACTGGAGGAACCAAAAAAGAGTCTGCTAGTATAACTTCTGCTGAGTGGTCATGTGTCAAAAAAAGATCCAAAAGGCTATTGTGTATTGTCACTTGATGATTACATTGGAAAAGATTGTGGAAACTGCAAACATTAGACATAATCTGGATGCAAGACCCTTCCTGTAGTGGTGCTCCACCTGCAGTTGCAACAGAGCTAATAGGACCATTTTGCCAGCTAGCATGAGGCAAATTAAAATCCCCAACTATATGTAGGCCTAAATTGGGCATCATTAGTCCAAGAGAGTCAATAGTTTCAGAGAAGGTGGTATACAATTGTGCCGGAGAGTCGGGAGGTAAATATACTGCTCCCAATATAAAACTAAAAGCACTGGATCCAACCTTAATGAAAACCTGTTCAATGCTATCTGGCACCTGGAGACGAGTACTTGGTATTGACTTGTGTATAGCTATTAGCACTCCTCCTCCCCTCTTGAAGACACTGGTATTAGCAGAGCGATCACAACGATAGGTGTTAAAGTTAGTAAAGCTCAGTTCGGAATCATAAATGCCGCTATGCAACCAAGTTTCCGTCAAGACATATATGTCATGTTGACATGCTGGTATATTATGAAGAAGATGACACAACTTAGTTTTTAAACCTTGAGCGTTTTGGTAATAAACAGAGATACTATTTGCGTTTAGAGAACCAATTAGTTTTTTTGAATAATCTTTGGGACACCTTGATGGTACACAATACGAATATTTCTATCACCATTAGATACTCATGCTCTAAATTCAGCTCTAACCTTAGCCCCAGCATCTGCCTGCAATTTAGTTAGATCCTGTTCAATGTAAATATGTCTCCCTTTAAGTTTAGATCTGGCCCGAACAACAAGCTGAGCCTCTTCTTGGCTATTGAGAATCACTTTCAGAGCTCTATGGCCATTTTTGTTTGGCTTACCAATCCTAATTGTGTTTTTTACATTCACGTTAGCAACATCAAGAGAGAATTCACATCGTCAAGATCCCGTTTGGTATCAGACAGGTTGTAAATGACAATATTACTTGCCCGTCTCTGTCGATCATGAAGCTCAGCAACAATTTCACTATTGGGTATGGCGTCAGGGCCTGAGGTGCTACTTTGAGTAGGAGAGGCCTTTTTAAGATCTTCCTTCAGCTGCCTAAGCACCAACTGCAGCTGGTCAATAGCTTTTAGTATTGAAGGCATCTGTAGCAAGCCAGATTGGCAATCTTCACAAAGAAACCTGAGAGTTCTCTGGCCCTTGAGTTCGACAACCCAGATTTCCGGAGAGTTCAATCCAGAACAAACCAGTTTATGTATAGCTCTAGTGCAGCTATCACAATTAGTCAGAAGCTTTGTGTTTTTTCTTCAAAAACTTTGCATTTCAAACACTGCATGGCAAATTGAAGGTTAGAAAAAATTTAATTTTAGCAAAACAGAAAAAACTCAAGAATTATTAGCACAAACTAAAGATTGAATCGTTATGTGACTGTCGCGATAAGTAATAACAATTTATTTAACAATTAACTAAAGATTTGAATTAAAAAGTTTAACATAATATTTGTAAACAAATGGGACATAATTTGTTTCGTGTTTTATTCTATCGAACGCCTTCTGGTAGTCCATAAAACAGGCAAAAATATCACAGTTCATATCCTTACAGCGCTGGAACAATACTTGTAGACAGAAGAGTGCATCTCTTGTACCCATGCTCTTCATAAATCCAAATTGTGTATGTGACACTCTTTCCTCGCAGATCCTATAGATTCTTCGATGAATGATTTTGAGGAACAACTTTAGCATGGGGCTCATAAGACTAATTGTTCTGTAGTCATAACATGCTTTGGCTCCCTGTTTCTTTGGTAACATTATAAATTCAGAGATAAGCCATTCTTTTGTAATGTTCCCATTATTGTAGATTGCGATTATTGAAGGATGCGAGTCAGGAATGTGATGGACTCTTCGTCAAGAAGCCTGAGGAATTCCGAATGTACTCCATCCGGCCCTGGAGCTTTTCCTTCCCTTAGAGTATTAATGGCAGCTCTAACTTCCTCTCTCATGATATCAGGTCCGGACTCAGCCTGAATGGGGGGTCGGTCTCCTCCCTCATCACAAAACAACTGTTCTATATACTTCTTCAAAGTTTCTTTAATATCTTCTTTATCCGCAATCAACTCTCGTGCATCATTTACACGTTTTCCCACATTTTTCTTTTTGAACTTTCCTGTAACTTCTCTCACCTTTCTATATGTACATTGAACTCATCGAATCTGCTTTGCAAAATTTCTATTTCTTGGCATTTCTCATCCAATTATTTTTGTTTGGCCTCTCGAATTTTCCTCTGTATGTCCCTTTGTATGTTGAGGAACTGTTCTTTTGTTTTCTCCGTTCTTCCATGAGTAACAAAATTTCTTCTGTCATCCATGATTTATGTTTCGCTCCATCATTCTTCAGGTACCTATCTTTGACATTAGTTGTTGTTTCAGCAAGTATCATTATTTGTTCTTCTGTGTTATCAGTCTCCTCCGCAATCAGTCTGCATTTGTCGTTGATGTCCTTCCTTACTTGGTTTCTTACTGTGTCGTTCTTAAGTTTCCTAAGATTATATTTTGGTTGTTTTGTTTTATGTATAATCTTAAATTTTGTCCTATATTCTCCGACAAGTGGATTGTGGTGTGACTGTATGTCTGCACACGGGTATGTTTTCAAGCTTGTGAAGCTGTTGTGTTGTGTAATGTTATATGATGGAGGTTTAAAGAGGCAAACCGAGGAAACAAAAGCAGAATGAAAAAAACGCGCATAGAGATAATTGCGATAGATGCGAATAAAGCAATAAAAAAGAGAACTAATAAATTTGAAGAGCCAAAAAGGAAACATAAGCGCAACACAAAGAGTTAAATTTTTATCAGAATATCAATAAAAAATAGAAAAGTATTGACGACAATAAATGGAAGTTTAGGAAGTTAAATTTAAAGATCTAAGAAGAAAAAAATAATGAGACAGAAAGGGAAAAAAAACGAAGGAAGTAATTGAAGAGATAAGAAGCAAAACAACACCGAAAAAGTAAATTAAAAGAGATTAGAATTTGAAACACGTTAATTCTGACTAAATTTGAAGAACCGTTAAAAATTCAAAAAATAGAGAAATGTGAATAAAGCAAGAAAAAAGAAAAATAGTTAGACAAATCTGAAAGTTATACAGACAAATGCAAGCAAAGAATTATAAAATACTTTTTAAAAGTGAAAAACAAAGATATTTAGAGGCCATTAAGATTTAAAGCAATAGAACGAAAATCAGAGGAAGAAGAGCCTGAAGAGCAGAAAAAAATAAAAGAAAAAAACAGTACCGAAATCACAAATAAAGATAACCAATACTGAACTATAGATACATTAATATTTGTAAAGTATCAATGCTAACTAACTTTTATGAGGAGGATAGATGCGAATAAAGTAAAAAAATTAGAAAGAGAATTGTCGACAATAAACTGTTTTGAAAGTAAAATTTAAAGACACAAAAATGAGAAAACGAAGGAAAAATTAAACAATAATAAGAAAAATAAAGAGTCAAAAAACACATGTTTCTGTAAAAAATGTACTTAACGTAAACAACACCGAAAAAGTAAAAGAGAATCTCTAGGACCAAAAATAATATTAAAGGAGATTAAAATTTGAAAAACGTTAATTCTGACTAAATTCGATGAAAAAACCGTTAAGACTTCACGAAAATAGCGAAATGTTACGAATAAAAGAAGAAAAAGAAAAAAATAGTTAGATAAATCTGAAAGCTATAAAAAGAAGAAGAAATGAAAAAAAATATATTTTTCTTTAAAAAAACGAGATATAGTTGTGAATAAAGCAAAATAAATAAAATAAGAGGACTTTAAGATTTCAAAAGCATATAGACGTGTTATGCAAAAACTATACAAAAATTAGAAAGGAAATTTGAAGAACAGAAAAGCTAAAGCTGAAAAATCAGTACCGAGAAAACAATTAAAAATAACAAATAATATATATTAAAATTTGTAAAATGTCAATGCTAACTGATTTTTATATGGAAGAGCAAAAACAAAGAGAAAAAGTAAATATAAATAACCGAAGAGAAATTCTAAGAGTAAAACAAGGAGCTAAATTTTGGTCAGAATAGCAATGAAAAATTAGAAAGGCGTTATTAATAGTAAACTGCTTTAGAAGTAAAATTTATAGATCTAAAAAGAAATAATAAAAACACAAAAAGGAGACAACAATTGAAAAAAATAAAGAGGAAATAAAAAAATGAATTTGGTTTTGAATAACCGAAACAATACCGAAAAAATAAAAGAAAATGTCGAAGGCTAAAAAAGTGGGTAGAAAAATGAAAAAACTGTACAAGATGAACAAAAAAAAGCAATTAATATTAAGAGAGATTAATATATCTAAAACGTTAAACTTGACTAAATTTGATCAAGGAACCGTTGAGATTTCAAGAAAATAGAAAAATTTTGCGAATAAAGAAAGAAAAATGAAAATTCTATATCTTCGATTTATTATCGGATGATATGGTCTTTTCCGTCGTCTCTGGGAGAAGTCCAGGTGTATGGTAACTCATAGAATGTGCTTGTTATTACTAAGTTTCCCTTCTCTTCCCTTGCCTACCTTGGCATTGAAGTCACCCATTAAGGAGTTCTTGTTTAGGGAGTTTCTTTATAAGATCTTTAATCTGAGAGTAAAATTCTTCTACTTCCTCCTCACTGTAATCAGTGGTAGGTGCATATATCTGTATTGTGTTGGTGTTCACTGGTGACGTATTCAATTGTAGGAGCATGACTCTTTCGTTCATAGGCACAAAATTAGTGACGTGTCTAGCAACATCCTTTCTATTAATAATCAATCCCACTCCGTGTTCGTACCTTCCATTAGTTGTTCCAGAATAGTACACTCTATAACTCTCCATGTCGCAGTAGCCGGACCCGGGCCATCTCATCTCACTTACTCATTGTTTCTTGAAAATAATAAAACTAAAATAATAAAATACATAATCTTACCGCTCCTGGAGGATTGGCCACTCCCTTAATAAGAGCACCGATCAGCCCTCCCGCAAAGGCTCCAATATCAGAACCGCCACCATCTGCACCTCCCTAAAAAAAATTTAGATAAAATATATGTATACATTAGATTTGATCAAGGTTTCGACTATTTATTTAAATGAGCACTACACTGAAAAAAAGAACTAATAATAATAATAAACAAATATATTCGAAAATCTCAGGCACTGTCGTTGTGTCGTCATACACAGATATTTAGAAGAATATAAACTACACGGAAAAAAATGTTTCACAGCGAAAAGCATAGAAAATCGGGTTTAAAACTTAACATATTTTAAATGTATATTGTATATACATACTTACACCAAAGAAGCTCCGCAAAATTTCAGTTAAACCATTAAAATCGTAACTTCCATCGGGATTTTGCTGAAAAAATACGAATATATTTAATATACAAGTATCAAAAAATATTTTTATAAATTTACCATAATAATACCCATCGCATGCATATATTATTACTTACAGTGCTCAGGCTACCCAACAATCCTATAATGGCGTCTAAATCTATGCCACCGTCCGGCTAAAAGCAAAAAAAGCACGTCAGATTATTTACAAAGTTGCACGTTTTGGGTTAGTTTCGGTTAGTAATAATCTATAATTCGTTTACATCAATTTAACGTTTCATTATTTTTGTCAATATATTTTTTACTTTTTTTTTTGCCGTGTAGGTCATGCCCAAATTTATTTTCATTATTTTTTGCAGTGTAATAATGTCGGAAATGGTGGGTTCCTTTGGTCATCAAACTCTGACAATATTACACTGCAAAAAAGGGCTAGCTTAAAAATAATAAAATATAATCTCGGCCTGATTCATTGTACACGGTAAAAAAATATTACAAAATATACTGACAAAAATAATGCAACCTTAAATTGGCGTACACCGTCAAAATATCAAGAGACACAGTGGGGCTACTGCTGCTGTTTTAACGTACAAGTGCACCCTACACGGTAAAAAAGTATCAATAATATAAAGACAAAAGTGTCAAAAATATAAAAATTTACACACACAGGGTGCGTTAAAGACATCAGAATAAATTTACCCTGCTCAGTCCGCTCAGAAAAGCGGACAAAAGTCCAGTCAACATGTTTCCTCCTTCCTCCTCCTCGCTGCTTTCCTCTTCCTCGGAACTATTCGCGACCTCTTGTCTAGGATTTCGGGTTTCGTTCGTCTTGTTTCGGTTCTTTTGAGCCACCGGGTCTAAGTTAGTGGCCTGTGACGTCACCGCCGTAATGTTTGGTGACGTTTCATTCTAAAATATATAGCGATTGATTATGGAACAATTATGATACCAATAATTATGACGTAGGTAGGAAATTATATAACCATGTTATTGATTGTTTAAGCATCTGAAATAATGCACCTTTCCTAACGCCATCAGCAGGTCAGGTCATCGTACACCTATTATGGCTTTACATAACGTTTATTTTCGTCGATAAATTGCAGTAATTTCTAAGCCATATTACCCAAAAAATCGACATAATTACGTCGGTGTGGTTTCCGAAACATGTATTGCGTCGTATACAACTTATTTAATTTTTAACGACGAACACTTCGGGGTCGCAGGTCAAGTCGTTAGATTAGGACATTGCATTTTAGTATTCAGCCAATTGTTCGTTGTTTAATAGTAATACTGCATAACTAAGCTGAAAATATATTAAAATAAAATAAAACAGGTTAAAGAAGACATATGTGCTGCAATCACTGCAGCTTAGGAACAATATTCAAGATTGGAGCAATAAACTTCGATGTTTAAGGTAAAATTTTACCTCGAAATCTCCTATAAAATTAGCAGAAACAGCCGCTTCTCGCTTGAAAATTGGCCAAATTCTCCGATCATAGCGCATTTTCCCGGCTTCAAATCATTTTAATTCTGCTATAAAATCGATAAAAACTTTTTTTGACCTAGAAATTTCGAAACAGAGAAGCATTTAGAGAGTTTTTCTTCAAGAAATTCTCCCACCCCAAAAAATACTCGCCGATTTCAATAGGATTCAGAAGGCCGTCGTGATCAGAAAATTTCATAAAAATTGTTTAATTTTTTCGACAGTTATTTAATTTTCTTAATTTAATTAACATTTGAAAAATCCCACTTGTAACGTAATAAGTGGAAAACGAAAAATCGGTTCCCCAAAAACAAATGACCGTCAGCTGCTCCCAAGTGTTGCCTAAAAACGTGCTAAATCCCAAATTTCCATCCGTAGTCGTTTTCGAGAAAAAATTCTTGAATGAACGTTACATAATGGCTCAGTTTCATTTAGTATCCAGGAAAAATTGTGCTGAATGAAGTTTTGCTTCAAATATAGATTTGAGCACAAATGTTGCCGAAGTTAATATATTAACCTTAATAGCCAATCTTACTATTTCTACATAGTAAAACTTAAACTGCAGCAATGTATAAATTGACTCTACAGTCTACACGGTAAAAAAGATTAAGGATATAAAGATAAGGAATATTTAAAATATAAGGAGACATGTATAAATATACATCTATGAATGGATATCCAGAGTTTCAGCCTCAATGGTTGTACGGAAGCATATAATCATACTACACGGTAAAAAATGTCGTCAAAGAAGTTATCTCAATAGAACGTCACTGATGGACTGGACAAAAATACAAATAATATCAACTTTATTAAACTTTTA